>PVJI01009736.1:0-63938 GCA_004026765.1 Micronycteris hirsuta | reverse complement strand
TGGTAAGGGTGCTGGAGCCTGCTGGGGTATCCAGGAGTTGGCGTGCACCTATTCCAGAAAACAATTGGCTTTCTGTATCAGGAGCCTTAAATGTGTCTATAACCCTAAAATTGTTTAGAATCTGCCCTTTTTAAAAAACCCATCCTTTCTGCTTCCTCACCTGTGGAATATAAACTATTTCACAGAGTGACATGAGAAAGAGATCATGGATAACCAGCACAGAATGTGTGCCTGAAGATTCTTAGGCATAATTGTTGATGAAAAAATAAAAAGAATCTTCCCAGGTGAAAATTACTACCACAGCGTGGGATGGAAATGGGGGGCATTGAGAAGGCCACGTGCTTAAGGAAAGCTACAAACCATTTCAGGGAGCGCTTTGGCCCAGCCACTTCTCCACTTCCCATTCAGATCTCTCCCCCCCCTTCCCCTCTCCCTCCTCCCCCTCTCCCCCTCCTTTTTAAACAGTATACATTTATTACCTCACCGTTCTGCATTTCAGAAGGCTAAGCAGCCTGGCTGGTTTCTCTGTTTAGAGTCTCCCAGGTCCCAGCGACTGCACTGGCCCACCTGGGTAACGGGGATAATCTCCCAATCTTAATGTCCGCTTGCTGACTGGCAACTTCAAGGGACTCCATTAGCAAAGTCTGTCTTGCAGTTTGACATCATATATTCTCAGGACCCCCAGAAGAGGGCACAGACCACCCAGGGTGGGGTCAAGGGGTGCTGGTGGAGTGATCCTTACTCACCCTACCAGCATAGGTAACAAAATGCCCATAAATCTTTCCTTATGACAAATTCAGCCAATAAAGACACAGATGGCGGATTTATTCTTTTCATTCAGTTCTGATAATAGTTCTCTTAAAATGTTAGGTAAATTGGAGATAACTATTTAATTCAGACATATCGTCATAAAAAAATGTTAAGGGGTTCTTTGATCTAAGAACACTGCATGTTAATTTTATGCATCACTTTTGGGCAAACAGTGTTCTCCTTAGGGAACATTCTAGCGGCACCTGGGGCCTGGAATTGTGTGTTGAGTGTGGGTTTCTCAGCCTTCCTCATGGGTCCCTGTCGGGGCCCAGGACGTGGGTCTATCTGACGCTCCGGGCATGGAGAAAATGTCGTTAAGTCAGAGCATGTCTGGCCGCAGAGCAGAGGGAATTTGGACTGGCCTTTGCCGGTAATGACGGGACTGTGGTCCATGTGGGCAAATCAAGGTCTTTTGTGAAATAAACTGTGGATTTCGGACAGAATACAATAGGAACCTTTGTTTTCAGAGAATGGAGAGGAGAGAGCTGCAAGCGGTGGTTATGGGATGGGGACCCAGCTCGGGGGGCCTGAGGAAGAAGGGGTGGTGAGACTGGGGAGGGGAGGCTGTCGGGGGACCAAGAGGAGGTCTGAAGGAACAGATCCACAGGCCTGGTCCGGGGGCCTCTCCAGCACCTGGGACTTGCCTCGAATCGGGTCTCCATCACTGCCCACCCAGCCTTCGCACTCCTGGAGCCCCTTCCCCCTCCGAGCCTCATGCAGGGTAAACCTGGGCTCTCACTGTTCCATGCCTGCCAGACAAAAGACCCGCAGGGGCGACCCCCAGCAGTGCCACAAGGCTGGCTTCAGTCCACCCGCCTTGTCCAGACTCCTTCCCATGCAACTCTTTGGGATGCCTGGAAACCCACCCGAACGTCAGGGACTCTGCCGGGCAAGGGTCCTGCTGAACTGAGCAAGATCTAGACCCTTCGGCTGGGACAAGCCTTCCTGGCGTCCCCATTACCTTTATAAGGTGCCATTGTTTTCCTGCTCTTTAAAAACGTATTTGTCTTGTACCCATTCCACGTTATCCATTTTGTCCATGGATGACTTCAAATAGCTTTAATACCATTTGCTCCGTCGAAGTGGGGACAGGAGCTAAATCGGGTGGTCAAAGCAACAAACCCCCTCTACTATCGGAAGGGAGAGAATGCATCTGGAATATAGACACGGGGACAGTTAAAAGTTCTTTGCGCTTTGCAGGAAAAATACTATAGATCTTTTTGGGTCTCTTTCTCTGCATATTGTCAAATGACAGGGGAAAATGAAATTGGAAAGTTCCCGTTGGGGCAATTTTTTAATGATGCACGAAATTACAAAAGATCTCCCTTGTCTGGATGCTGCCTCAGGGACTGCGGGCTGAGCCAGGAACCCAGCTGAGGTCAATGGAAATCTGGTGTCCCGGCGATATTTCCCAATTAGATAATGACTTTCTGTAACTGCGTCTGTCTCTGCCCCTGGCCTTACAGAGACTATCGATCAGCTCATGCAGCCAAATTTTGCATTACTCCAAATTACTTACTTGCATATTGCTATAAAATTCTTACTTTTTAGTGCCTCGTTCCTTCCATTAAAACCGTATGACAAGCAGAAGTGACTCAGGGATCACAAAGTACAATGTGTGTGCATCTCTCATTAGTACAAAAAATTTACGCAGCCCGTAAACTAAGTGAAACTGAGCCAGTGAAAAGTAAAAGAAGAAAAAATCAAGCCATTATTTGTACCATTTCAAAGAAGCCCATGGTTCTCACCTAAAGTTTTAAAAATTATGGTAAATGGCGTGGCTGAGTTTCTGAGGAAAATGCCAACTGACCCTGTACAGTTTCAAGCCAAGGGAAGGGCAGACAGAAGAGTATTCCGGGGAAACCTCTGGCTTCTGCAGAATCTCCTAACATCAGCTTTCTGCATTTGAAACCCAGGGAAGGTTTAACTGGGTTAGACTTTCCCAGTGACCCCATAACTGCGGCGAGTCGCTGAGGAAATGCCATCCCGGAGGGTCAGACAACTTCAAGTTTGACACGGCCCTTTGAAAAGAATGACCCTATTTGTCTCATCCTCCAGGGCTCAGGAAACATCCTTTCTGATTTTTAAGGGAAGCTGGGTGGGAATTCTCTCAATAGAGACAGGTGGTCCCAGGGTCCTGAGCTCCAGCCTTGTCTGTGGGCTGTGAGGGGCCTGACGGCGAAGGTGCCGGGCTGCTTTTCCGAGTGCAGGGTGGAGGCAGTGGGGGCAGAGTGGAGTGACGTGCCCCTCCCTCTCCACAGCCCTTGAGAACCTCTGAGTGAAACCTCTAGTGGGCCCAGTGGCCCTGCCTGCCCGTTTGAGCCACAAGAAGAGCCACAAAGCATCCGGCCCAGTGTAACAATCCCACTCCCAGCCAAACGAGCGAGAACAGTATTGGGCCAGGCCTGGCACCCACAGCGGAGTGGGGAGCGGGGGCTGTGATCAGCTGCATCTGTCCCCCTCCCTGCCCCGCACCCCCCCGCTCTGCCATGGAATAGCTCTAAATCCTGATTCAGTGTAAAAAGCTGGTCTAGTTTCAACTTTTTGCAGGTATCTGTCCAATTTTTCCAACATCATTCATTGAATAGATGATCTTTGAACATCATGTGTTCTTGCCTCCATTGTCACATATTAATTGACCATAAAGACATGGGTTTATTGCTGGGCATTTCATTCTATTCCATTGATCCATACGCCTTTTTGTTAATGCCAGTACCATGCTGTTTTGATTATTGTGGCTTTGTTGTGTAGAGTCCCATCAGGTAGCATAATTCCTCCAACTTGGTTCTTCTTTCTCAAGATTGCTGAGGCTATTCAGGGTCTTTTGTGGTTCCATATAAATTTTTGGAATACTTGTTCTAGCACTGTGAAATATGCTATTGGTATGTTGATAGGAATTGCATTGAATCTATGGATTGCTTTCATTAGTATGGACATTTTAATGATGCTAATTTTTGCTGCCCATGAACACGGTATATACTTCCATTTATTTGTATGGCCTTAATTGCTTTTTTTCAGTGCCTTCTAATTTTCAGAGTACAGGTCTCTTAGATCTTTGGTTAAATTCATTCCAAGGTATTTTTTTTATGCAATTGTAAATGGTATTGTTTCATTAATTTCCCTTTTGATAGTTCATAATAGGTGAATTTATATGGTTTTGGCTGTGTAGAAATTTCAAAAGTTTTACGTAGTGAACCTGTTCATGTTTTCTTTTGGGTTCCCACTTTCTGCTTAAAAAGATCTTTCTCATTCCAAAGTTTTATTAAGACCCTTTTTAAAAAAATATATTCTCAGTTTAGACCTTTAAGAACCTGAAAGTTAATTGCTGTGTGGTGTGAGGCAGATAATCCCTCTTTTAAAAAGGTAATAATACATTATATAAATGTGCACTTATACACATATCCATTGCAAAATGATTATCTCTTCATTGGGTGGCAGCATTACAAGGGAGATTTTCTCTTCTTAGGTTTAGTTCTATTTTAAAATATTTCTATAATAAGTATGTCTTATATAAAAACACACTACAAGGTACTTTTTTTTTTTTTTTTAATTTTAGAGAGGGGTAAGGAAGGGAGACAGAGGGGGAGAGAAACATTGATTGGTTGCTTCCGGTATGTGCCCTGATGGGGCACCAATCCTGCGACCCAGGTGTGAATGCAGACCAGACATCAAACTGGCGACCTTTCGGTTTGCCGGGCACCCCCAGCCAACTGAGCCGCACCAGCCAGGGCGCATGAGCTATTTTTAAAAAGATCTATACAGGATCACTTAGAGTCAAGGCTCATACTCCCCATGGGGAGACAATAAAATTGGGCTTTACGTATATTTCCCAGTTGTCCAAACGTCCAGGTGTGTGTGTCCCTCTGCAGGGTCTAAGGTGCCCGATTCTCCTCGAGATGCACCCTTCCATTTCATTCCCTATCTCGCCGTGACACCGCCCTGTTGCTCAGACCAAAACACCAACTTACTAAACATTAAAAATAAATGTACTTCCTCTGTAAGGAATATTTCAGGCACAAGCAGGAGTATTAATAGGCTATATGTCACTAGGATTTAATTTTATTTTTTACCTTGCTTTATAATTATGGATATATTACATTTTTAATGAATTTACTTATCATGCTATAAATATCCTCTTCTAGACTAACTGTGTGATGTGGTCTTACTTCTCATAGATAAATATATATATATATATATATTTTTTTTTTTCTGGAGAATACAATGTACACTTCTTGGGCAAGGTTTTCTTATTTCTTCTTAAAATCAAACTGAGTTTCAAGGAGAAGAATACAAGCATCTCAATTTATTTAAATCAGCAATCAGCAAAACGATTTTGCCTGGCTTATTTTATCTTTGATTTCAATAATGTTACTACGATGCACACAAACCTGACAGAATGTGTATTTTCTGACACTCTCTGATGATAAGATAGATGTATAGATTTAAATCATTTCACTTCATTGTTTAATTAGCAGTGACATTTTAGACTTCAGTTGGCTGCACCTAAGTGCTGTGCCGTAGTGAAACAATTTGTGCCATTCTAAAATTGTCGGTTATATCAAAATGCTCTTTCATTCACCCACCCCAAACACTGACTCTTAAAGCCTCCAGTGCCACTGCGTGCGTACGTGGCTTTGCAAGGCAGTTGCGGAAGTCTGACTGTATTTCCCCACCACACTAGCACCGAAGCCTGTTGAATGCTGGCCCTTGTCTGTGGAGTCAGGCTTTATGAGATGAAGGTCACTACCAGTGAGACATTGTGCCAGTTTTCTAAGAGCCTGGGTAATAGATCCCAATAAGTAAGCATAGGACTGGAGTTGATCTTTTATTCCCAAAAGTAATCGACAGTTGAGATGGTTGGCCCTGGATAGATTTCCACCGAAACGCACACACGTGGGGAACTTAGACACATGACTTTGAAGCCATATGAAGCAAGACCCCACTGAGGACTTTGAAATGTTATCTTATACTTAGAATGGATGCCCAAAAGGCCAGTTATAAGATACAGCCTTTCTGCAGAAGATGCTAAATTTTTCTTTTTGTAGGAAACATGCTCTGAAAGAAATCTTCTAGATCATCACTGAAATCCAAAACCCTTCACCAATTCTTCTGCAACAAGTCCCCAACAGTCACCAACCTCCCTAAGGAGCAAGGATCACAGAGAAGATTCACACGAGAAGGCATTCAGGACTTCCACGCGGAACCTGTGCGGTGTACAGTGTACGCGCGAAGAAGCGAACTCCTATTCACGTCAGCTTGAATGGGTTGGTGGAATTCAAAAATTACGGTGTGACCATCAAGTCAGACTTTGCAGCTATGCTGTCGCCAGGGCCACTATCTATCTAGAACACACTTTTTTCATTCACTGCCCGATAGCAGGAGGAGGAACAGACGCGAAACAGGACGGGAAGCCGAGCTGCTCCGAACACATTGCAGGACTGGATGACACGGTAACCTTCCCCAAGCCTGGGGCCTTCACACCACTCGCATTTGGATGTGCTGCAAGGGAAGAAATGTGGCATTAACCTTCAGTCAACTTCTGCTCCAGAAAAGACGTTCGGTTGGTGCTATGCAAGACTCAAAACTAGTAGGAAATACGACCTTCATCATCATTGATCTTACCATCTAATTGAGGAGCTGAGACATATATGTAAGTGAGCAAGTGAATGCTAAAAAACATAAAGGAGCCCTGCCTGGTGTGGCTCAGTGGGTTGGGCATTGTCCCGCAAACTGAAAGGTGGACGGTTCAATCCCTGGTCAGGCAACATTTGAAAAAATGTGTGTGTGTGTGTTGTGTGGTGCGGGCTCTGTGTGTGCGTCCATAGTAAAACTGTCCCCTGAGCCTGTAGTGAAGGACATTTTAAATGCTTAACAGTAGATTTTGGTTAAAAAGGCTTCATGGTTTGCTTACCACTTTAGTAACATTTGAATTTTCGCTGGGATCTCATCATAATATTTATGTAGATTATTTTTTAGAAAGACCAGGGAAGCAAGTTCAGTAAGACGCTGTGGACTATTCAAAGAATTCTCTTTCCAAAGATAAGGATGAGTGAAGTTATTATCAAAGTGGATTCTTTTCAGGTTAAGCTTCAAAATCCCAGGGGGAAAGGATGTCAAGTCATTCCCATCAACAACCAATTGTCTGAGTGATCTGCAGATAAAGAGAACCACACTTTAAAAGGTATTTATGCAATTCATAACACTGAAGTACTATTCTGTCCCAATGTTCCTTAAAATTAATATTATAAAACTCAGTAACAATAAAAGTGTTTAAGTACTTCCTTAGAATCAAGAGATTAACTTAAAAAGCAACTGAACCAATATATCATTATGCAAAAAAGTTCCTATGTGTGGATTGTAGAATTAAGCATGTTGGGTCTTGCGACATGTCATTACCACATGAAAAGAAATAACCACAAACACAGCAGGGTGAATGAATGCTGCACCACGTGAAATATACCATCTATGGTACAATGGTACAAAGAAAGAGATTATTTTCATAGACAAATTGAACATCATTACATATTTTTTCCATTTAAGCCCAATCAAAATTGTGAAATTAACACTATCAAAATGTGCTATGTTGCATTTTGACTTTGCACTACCTGAGTCCCCTGGTTTTTACTGTGTCGGTTGCTTCTAATACCCTTCTTCCTCTATTCAGAGAGAACCAACACTACTGATTTTCTCATTTTTTAAGCACTTGTGTTGATGGTGTTTTCTGCAGTCACTTACCTCCTTTCTAACTAGTGCTGAAAAACAGTCAGAAAAGTATCTAGTCATGACAGACATAAAAATCAAATCAAGAGCAGATCCAACTTGTCAAATGTATCAAGAGTGAAGACATTGACAGAACCAACTGGCTGTAGATTTTCAATGGAAAGACTTTAGGTAATAAGCAGCTGGGGGCCACAGATTCTCATTTGCATTCTAGGGTCCCATCTCTTATCCACACAATTTAAGTTCTTTAAGACAGCAACGCTAAGAAGACAGTCCCTTGGCTAGTTTCGTCCCTCAGCCACAGCTTGACTACTGCACTTTGCAGAGTCTGGGATGGGTGAGCCAGACTCCAGGCTCTGCTTCGGTCCTGAAGGAGAGAGCTGGCGGGGTCCCTTTTCCCCTCCACAGCAAACACAACCGAGGGGCCAGAAGCGGAGAGCCCTACGGAAGATCAGAGTAAGTGCGGGTCCCTCCAGAGACACGCTGCTGAGTGTCCCCAGAGCACCAGTGGATGCCGCGGCCCTGCTGGGTTGGGTACCTTAGAGGCCCCACCAATAGGGGCCCACCCTTCCTCTCAATAAGTTTTCGGGGAGCTCAGTAGGTTATATAGCTTTTAAAGCTAAATAATCTATAAAGAGCTCCATGTTGAGATAACCTTTGCATCTGAACACCCTGGGCAGCAGCAAAACCTCCTGCTTAGCCCCTGACTCCCTCGGTGTTCTGAACGGGGCTCTGAGGCTTCTAACTAGGCCTGCGCAGAAGGGAGGGCGGCGGGAAGAGAAAAGCAAACGAAACCCACGACGCAGGATTCCCGAGGCCAGCGCTTCTTTACTTCTTCTCTGTTGGGGCAGGAGAAACAATAAGATCCAAATATAGTGCGCGTGCTCACACACGGACTTTCTGGAACCAAAATACATGATTTGTAAAACTAAAAAATTAAGTGGGTGAGCTGAAGGAGAACGTGGTGTTCATAGAGATCTGAGTTAGCGACAAACTAGAAGAAATAAGTGAAACAGAGCAAAAACACTTTAAAAAATGACCAGTTCTGGAGAGCAGAGAAGGGCCGGAGGTGGAATCACTCACCGGTGGAGAGCCAACTGTCAGTTGGTTCTCCCCGCCGACGCCTGCGGCAGGGAGCTTCGGTAGAAACCCTGGGGCTCGGCCTCGCAGAGCCTGCAGGTGGCGCCCCGCGCCCAGCTCCACCCTCCGCGAGGACCGCAGCTGCCTTGTTCAGGCTCTCGCCCTGTGTAGCTCCTCGTCTGGCTATTGACGCGTATTTTTTAAACATATGTGCTTTATCATGAATTGCTAATCTAGAGAGTAAATGGGTTTCCGGAGTTCTGGGTGCTGCTCTAGCAAATTAATTACACCCAATTCTTGGGCACCCGAGGTCGCGGGGACCTCTGCTGTACAGCTAGACAGAGAAAGCCAGGCGACAGCTGAGCTTGCTCTTGGCATCTGTGGGACTGAGCCCTTAATGAGTGGGATCTAAAGCCATCTCCCGGCAGGTAGTGTCTGAACAGAGCTGAACTGTAGGACACCCAGCCGGTGCCCAAGAATGGCCTGGTCTGCCCCCCTTACCAGAGGGAATTGGGTGAACAGCACTTTAAACAAGCTTAAAAAAACAAGATATACTTCTAAAAATAATCTGATAAAATTCCTGAAGATCAAGGTAATGACAGAATCATAGTCTTTCCAGATAAAAATAAGAACCACTTAAAGAGAAAAAGGAATGCAACTGGCCTCAGGCACCTCGCCTGCGACTTGGGGAAGCGGCAGGAGGGGGTGCGGATGGAGGCGGCTCCCCCAGAGGTGGCCTGCCCTGGGACATGCTGTGTTGCTTAGGAAGCTATGAGAGCTCCGTGCTAAATACAGTTTTTCGATAAAGAGACAGATGACAAGAACAATGCTAACGGGAATCCTGAACAAAGGTTCCTAAACCGTCTCCGCAAAACAGGTAATTAGGTCAGGGGTGAATGCTTTGAGAAGGAAAGCAGGGCACAAAGTACTCCAAGGTCCCGCTACCGGTGGAACGCCCAGTGAGGGGACAGCCGGGTCGGAGGGGACAGTGCCTTTTGTCTTGCTTTTGTAAAATAGGAAAGAAACATGTATTTATGAGTTTTGGGAAAGGAAAGTTAGCTATTAACAAACTGGGAAAGTACTGTCGAGTTCCAAAATTAACAAGGAAGAAAGAAAGAAAAATAACATCCTGGAAAAAAATTAAATATATATATGAAAAGGAGAACATGAATAAATAGTAAATACAAAGTAAAATGGAAGGCAAAAAATAAATATATCAGTCATGACAAATGCGAATACCTTCAACCCCTCTGTTACATACAAAGATTGCCACGTGGGAAATTAAATAATTGGTATAAATATTAGGAAAGTGGAGAGAAAAGTTATCTAGTTTCATTGAAGATAAAGTTATGCTTCTTGAAAACCAAAGATAATTTAGTAAAACTCAAAAAAAATTTAGTTAAACTCAACTAAAACTGATAAGATAAATTGATTTTAAATTAATGTAAAGAAATACAAAGCTTTTCTCTATTCTGTACTGGCAATAGTCAGCTAGACATAAAACTTAAGAGAAAATATTACATTCCCAGGAGCAACAGAATTATAAAATATTTAGAAAAGTTAGTAAGAAATATAAAGTATAGTGAGTCATAAATTCTTATAAAGAACATAAGATCTGAACAAATGGAAAAAATACACTATATTTTAGGATGAAAAGACTTATTATCAGGAATATAAGTTCTTCAAAATTTATATGTAAACTCAAGACAATTCTAATTAAAATCCTAACGTTGTGTTTATGTGTTTTGGGTGAGAAGGGACTTGGAATTATATCAAATATCTTAGGGATCACAATCTAAAGACAACAGTTAAGAGACTATTATTGAAATCTAATCTTCCTAATAATTATTAAAAATTATTCTAAAGTCATAATCAAACTAGTGCAGTACTCACCTAGAAAAATATCAGTAAACTTCAGAGACTTTTAAAAAATTAATGTGAGAAAGAAATGGAGCTTAGCATTAAAATTATATTGTATATTACTGGCATTTTTGTATGCATTCCCTTACAAAAAAATAAAACTGATAACTTCAGGTGCACACATGAAAAAATGGACAAAAGGACTTGTCATTCTGTTAAGTGATCATCAGTATTGTCCTTTAAATAATTATTGATAATGTTATGTCCTAAAAATAATGTACACCAATCATTCAAATTACATTTTGGTAAATGTTATGCTTTACATATATTTTGTGGTTGTTAAATAAATGAATGAACTCAATTTTCCCCATCAGAACATCACCAAATAACCCTTCAGGAGCAAATGATTTTGTGTGTACTTACTACTTTCAAAATACCTGAGGTTCTGGATTTCATTTGGAATAACAGCAATACTATTGTAGGAAATATTGAGTTCCTCAAGATAGGGCAAGTAAAATAACCTTAAATAGAAAGAGAAAATTAATTGTAAAAATGGTTACCTATTTGTGGAAACTAGGCATAAGTAAGACTGTTTAAAGGTTTGTCAACCTTCTTTATCCTTTCAAGGAACCAGCTCTTGGTTTTATTGATACTTTGTATTTTTTTAAGATACATATTTCTTCTATTTCTGTTCTGATCTTTATTACTTCCTTTCTCCTACTCACTTTGGGCTTTGCTTTACTTTTTCAAGTTCCTGTAAGTGTAAAGTCAGATCGGTTATCTGAGATTTTTCTTGTTTCTTGAGGTAGGCCTGTAACGCTATGAATTTCCCTTTTAAGACTGCTTCTGCTGTGTCCCGCAGGTTTTGGGTTTTCATGTTCTCATTTTCATTTGATTTCTTCCTTGATCGCACTGTTGATCCACTCACTGTCCCGTAACAGGTTATTTAGCCTCCCTGACTTAGTGTGTTATTCAGGTTTTTTCTTGTGGTTGACTTCTAGTTTCATACCATTATGGTCACAGAAGATGCTCGATATGATTTCAACCTTCTTAAATTTCTTGAAACTTAATTTATATTTTAAAATGTGGTCCACCCTAGAAAATATTTCATGTGCAATAAATATTCTGCTGCTTTGGGGTCAAATGCTCTGCAGATATCAGCTAAATCCATCTGACCTAGTGTGTCATTTAAGGCCACCGTTGTCCTTCCTGTCTGAAGAGCTAATTTCTGCCAGACTCGGGTGCTCTGAGCTGGGGAGCTTGGCTTGGGGTGAGATCCCACACTTCTCAGAGGGAACCTGCCACAGCTGAGATACCCCTCGGGAACCTCAGCTGCAGCCCATGGGAGTGTTTATAAGATCTTGGATATTATAAAGACTAATTTCTTAGTTCCTAGATTAGGGAATTGAGGTCAACAATGATTAATTGCCATCTACATAGCTGGTCATGGTATTTCTAACACAACAATGAAAAACAGGTCAGCTACTTGAAGTAGAATAAGAATTATTAAATAGCGAAAAAGTTGGTAGGTGCTTTCAAAAGGGAAGTGGATCCCATTCTAAATCATAAGCTTTTTCTTTTTTTTATTTTTTAAATATATTTTATTGATTATGCTATTACAGTTGTCCCATTTCCCCCCCTTTCTTCCCCTCCACCCCCCATCCTCCCATTCCCCACCCTTTAGTTTTTGTCCATGGGTCATACACATAAGTTCTTTGTCTTCTACATTTCCTATAATATTCTTAATCTCCCCCTGTCTGTTTTCTACCTACCATTGATGCTACTTATTCTCTGCACCTTTTCCCCCTCTCTCCCCCTACCACTCCCCTGTTGATATCCCTCCATGCTTTATATAAATCCCTTTAACATTTCATATAATAAAGGCTGGGTGTTGATAAACTCCTTGAACTTGACCTTATCTGAGAAGCACTTTATCTGCCCTTCCATTCTAAATGAAAACTTTGCTGGATAGAGTATTCTTGGATGTAGGTCCTTGCCTTTAATGACTTGGAATACTTCTCTCCAGCCCCTTCTTCCCCGCAAAGTCTCTTTTGAGAAATCAGCTGACAGTCTTATGGGAATTCCTTTGTAGGTACCTTTTTCCTTTCCTCTTGCTGCTTCTAGGATTCTCTCCTTATTTTTAATCTTGGGTAATGTCATTATGATGTGTCTTGGTGTGTTCCTCTTTGGATCCAACTTCTTTGGGACTCTCTGAGCTTCCTGGACTTCCTGAAAATCTATTTCCTTCACCAGCTTGGGGAAGTTCTCCATTATTTGTTCCAATAAGTTTTCAATCCCTTGGTCTTCCTCTTCTCCTTATGACACCCCTAAGACTTGGATATTGGGACGTTTAAAGATGTCCCTGAGGTTCCTAAGCCTCTCCTCAGTTTTTTGAATTCTTGTTTCTTCAGTCTTTTCTGGTTGGATGTTTTTTTCTTTCTGCTGGTCCACTCCATTGATTTGAGTCCCAGTTTCCTTCTCATCTCTTCTCATTTGTTCAAGTAATTGCGACAATCGTGACATTCTGTCTTCGAATCCTGTGAGCATCCTGATTACCAGTGCTTTGAACTGTGCATCTGATAGGTTGGCTATCCCTTCGTCACTTAGTTGTATTTTTTCTGGATCTTTGATGTGTTCTTTCATTTGGGCCATTTTTTTTTCCTCAGTGCGCCTGTTACTTTAAGGGGCGGAGCCTTAGGTGTTCACCAGGGCAGGTCAACCTACGTCGTTGTGTTGTGACGCTGTGTGTGGGGGCGGGGCCTGAGAGAACAATGGTGCCTGCTCTGTTCTCCGCACTTCCCCAGCTACCCGCAAGCAAGTTGGGTCCTTCTTTGCTGGCTCCGGGGTGAGTGGATGGGCCTGCACAGTTCCAAGTCCCTGTGGGTCTTCCCAACGAACTCTCCTGTGAGGCCGGGGGTTCCTCCCACTGCCGCCTCAGCCCCCACAGGTGTTTTCAATAGGTGGTTTGAGGCTTTATTCCCCTGGGTTGGTGGGCCGCATGGTCTGTTCTGCTCCCCAGCTTTTCCTCCTGGTCTATCTGTGTGAGAATGAGGGACCACCCAGTTCACCAGTCTCAGCTCTGGTTTCACCGAGTGTTCCTGCAGCTTTTTGGTCAGGCACGTCTGCCACAGGCCTCTCCAGGCAGCTGGAGCGTTGCTGGTACTGCTCCACAAACCGCGTCTTGCTGAGTGCTCTCCACCCGGCTTCACCCCGCTTACTGGTCTGGATGAACGTGTCTTCTTTAACTCCTTGGTTGTCGGACTTCCACTCAGTTCAGTTTTCTGTCAGATCTGGCTGTTTCTATTTTTTAAATTGTTTTTCCTCTTTTGGTTGTGTGAGGAGGCACAGTATGTCTACCTACGCCTCCATCTTGGCCGGAAGTCCAGCTTTTTATTTCTATGTTTATAATTTCAAACTATCAACCTTACCCAGATGGAAGAGTCAAAATCAAATTAAAGGCAATGTTGAAAACTCTAAGGAACCGAAGTTGTTGGATTTCAGAAGGGATTGCTTTGATGGGATTATTTCTCAGGATCAGTACTTGTAAATATTTCAGACAAAATACCTGAGGAATAGAAAAGAGAAACAAACATGAGTAGAATCATAAAGTATGCACATTTCTATTTTTTACATTTTATAAAACCTTTGGCCTGATGTAGCAGAATCAGTATAGTCACATGAATTGTCTGTATCACACATCTCAAACACCTTTGGAAAGCCATCAAAGTGACTGACCAGCATAATATGCATAATCTGTAAAATAGTGCAACTACTGTATTCATATACCCTTGACTAGAGATTGGTCCTTTTCTAAATGGGAAACTCATCCTGTTCAACCAACCCATGGTTTCACAAGACACAATTATGCAAAGAATGAGGGAGGGAGGAGAGACCTGCAGAACAAGACCAATAAGTGGAATTAACCTTCGTAATCAAAGGGGTGCCAGACGCCCTAGCCAGCTGGTTTCATTCTCATATCATAACAATTTCATATACACTGATTTTTTCATATAAAATTTAAACATGAAGTACACCATTTAAATCTATGACCGTTGTTTGATTAATATATTTGTTGCTCTCTGGTGAATTGTACTGAGGTCTTATGTTAGCTGATCTCAGATCGGTGGGATAGAAGGTGCTCCTCTTGCAATCAGAAGTGGAAGTCCTCCAGGTTTTCCCTTTTCGAAATGCTTTGGCTCTTAGGAGTCCCTTGCATTTCCTGTGAGCCCTAGGATCAACTTGTCAAATCCTATAAAGAAGGCAAGTTGTAATTTTCACAGGTATTGCAATGAATCTGTAAGCCAACTTGGGAGTTTTGCATTATGAAAATATTAAGTCTGCAGATCCATGAGCAAGGGATGTTTTGGCATCTGAGTATGTTTCCTTTGATGTTCTGTAGTTTTCACAGTAAAACTTTTGCACTTTTGTTAAACTTACTCCTAAATATTTTGGTTTTTTCATGTAAATAAAATTTCTTTCTTAAGAAATTGTCAGGATGGTTTGCTGCTATTTTTTAGAACTACGACTGGATTTTTGTATCTTGATCTTGTACACTACAACCTTGTGGAACTCATTCCTTAGTTTTAATATAATTTTAGTGAATTCCTTAGGGTTTCTGTACAGAAGACATGTCATCTACAAGTAGAGATCGTTGAACTTCCTTTTTCAATTTGGGTGCCTTTTATTTCTTTTTCTTGCCTAGCTGCCATGGCTAGACGGTCCAGTTCAATGCTGAATACAAACTGACGAGAGCAGACATCTTCATCCAGTTCCCGATCTTAGGAGGAAAACCGAAGCCTTTCACCGTTAAATATCCGATAAGCTGTGGATGTTTGTAGATGCCCTTTGTCAAGCTGAGGACGTTCCTTTCTGTTCCTAGATGTTGAGTGTTTTGGTCATGAAAGAATGTTGAATTTTGTAAAATGTTCTTTTCTGACTCCATGGAGATAATTGTATAGTTTTTTCCTCTTTATTAAAAAGGTATATTGCATTGACTGATTTTTGTATGTTTATCCACTTTTGCATTTCTGGGATAAATATCACCTGATCATGGCATAAATCCCTGCTTATGTGTTGTTTGGTTAGCATTTTGTTGAGGGTTTTGGCATCTATATTTATAAGAGATATTGTTCCGTAGTTTGCTTTTCTATCCATGGCTTTGTCTAGTTTTGGTATCAGCATGTTACTGGTTTACTAGTTTGAATTGGGAAGTTTGTCTTTCTCCTCTATTTTTTGGAAGAGTTTGCAAAGGATTGGTGTTAATGCTTCTTATGATGTTTGCTGGAACTCACCAATGAAGCTGTCTGGTCCTGGACTTTACTTTGTGGGAAGTTTTAAGATTGCTGTTGAATGTTTTCCTTTTTATAGAGCCATTCAGATTTTCTATTTCTTCTCAAGTCCATTCTTTTGTGTTTCTGGGTTTGTGTCTATTTCATCAAAGTTATCTTGTTGGTTGGTTTACAGTTTTCTGTAGTATTCTCTTAAAATCTTTTTTATTTCTATGAGGTTGGTAGTAATGTCTCCTCCTTCATTCCTAACTTTAGTAACTTGGGTCTTCCTTTACCTTGGTCAGTCTGTGTAAGTTGAGTAAATTTTGTTGCTCTTTCAAAGTATCAATTCTTGGTTTTGTTGATTTTTCTCTATTGTTTTTCTATCCCTAATTTCACTAATTTCTGTACTAATTTTAATTATCTCCTTTATTTTTTCTTTAGGTTTAGTATGCTCTTTTTAGTAATGAACTACAGAAATGATCCCTGAAAGTATAATCTTGGTTTGCTCTTTTTAAAATAATGGCTTAAGATAGAAGGGTTAGGCTAATGACTTTTCTTTTTAAATACAGGTATTTATACCTATAAATTTCTCTTTGATCACTGCTGTAGATGCATCTCATACATTTTGGTATGTTTTTATTTTATTCATCTTAAAGTATTTTCTAATTTCCCTTTTGATTTCCTCATTGAATCATTGGTTGTTTAAGAATGTGTTGCTTAATTTATATATATTTCCAAGTTCCTTTCAGTTATTAAGGTTTAAATACATTCTGCTGTGGCCAAAAATATACTTTCTGTGATATTCAATTGTTTTCAGTGTCCTGAGATTTACTCTGTGGCCTAACACATGGTCTATCCTGGAAAATGTGCTATGTGGATTTGAGAATTGTGTATTCTGCTGTTATTGGTTGAAGTGTCCCATAGACGTCTATTATGTCTAAGGGATTTATCATGTTGTTCAACTCTTCTATTTCTTTGCTGATCTTCTGCTAAGTTGTTCTGTGTGTTATGAAGAGTGGGATACTTAAGTTTATAACTATGATTCTTGAAATTCTCACTTCTTCCATCAATTATTTCCGTTTTCATACTCTGGGGATATATATATTCACTCCTGATAGATTGACAAAAGGTCTCTGGCAATCTTTTTGTTTTAATAGCGATTTTGTCTGATACCAGTATAGTCACTGTGGCTTTCTTATGGTCACTGTTTGCATGACAGCTTTTCCCATACTTTCACCTTTGACCCCTTTGTATTTTTTGATCTTAAGCGTATCTTCCGTAGACAGCATGTCATTGGAACTTGATCTATATTCAGTGTGAAAATGTGTATCTTTGGATTCCTTGATGTAGTCACATTTCATGATGTCATTCACATGGCGGATTTACATCACCATTTTACATATGGTTTCCTATCTGTCATATTCTATTTGCTCTTCCTTTACTGTCCTCGCTCGCAGCGGCTGAATATTGGCTAGTATAATACTTTAAATTACTTCGGTGATTGTTTCACCATATCTTCTTGAGTTGTTTTTTTTTTTTTTTTGTGGTTGTTGTAGGGGTTATAACACACATCTTAACTTATCAGACTCTACTTCAGGTTTACACTGACTTAGTTCCAGTGAGACGTGGAAATGTCCCTAAGTAGCTCTATTCCCTGCTCCTCTTTTTCACACTATAATTGTTATACATATTACATTCGTACATATCACAGATCTAACAACACATTGTTGTTATTTTGTAATGCTCAGTTATATGTAAATACTTGTGCAGAGCTGATTTCAGAATTTAGGAATGCACCAGAATCAAGAAATAATGATCTCATCTTGGAGGGCTTAAAAAAAGCAAAACCTCAAGAAAAATTACCATCTTTTAAAAGAGTTGTAGAAAAATGATAAAAAGCAGGTAGCAGATACATGACAAGGACACGAGTTAACACCCAAGTGCACAATACACAGGCGGAGGAAGAACACTTACCCTTCCACAACTATTACCAAGACAGAGAAGAGACACTTCTAAAAGGTTAGTTTAGTTAATGAGACACAGAAGCAACCACTAAGTGACAAAAGTGAGCCAACTTGCCGACACAGAAGGGAGGAAAGGGAAACAGAAGGTATGGAAAAAATCCTGTGGCAAGAGCTCACGAGCTGGTCTGCAAAAGATCCAAGAAAAATGTCCTAATTTTAGACATGTTAGATGTTGCACACTCAAAAATGAAAAAGAAACATTTAGAAAACATTTTTAGTTGTCTTTAATTGCTGAATGCCTCTTTGGCTAGTTACTGAGGGATCGTTATTTAGTCCTACAATGGATGTATTTTCCCTTCCTCATCCTTTTGTTTGCCTACCTCCTGAAAGTCTTATTTCCTCTGGGGAACACTGTTCTCTCTGACATATGACCAAAATGGACCCCAGGCCTGAATTGCACAGGATAATGTTGAAAAGTACGTATATTCTAGGGATTTTGTAAAAGGTATTATTTTTTTCTTCTGTTATGAAATTATTTCTAACAGTTTCTAAACATATGGTCACAACTGCCTGAAGCATGTCTTTCCCACTCATCACATCACCTGGACCACTGCCAGGTGCTCCTGCACTTGGGGTTGGTGTTTCATGTGGGTGTGGGAGCTGTCCTGCAGGGTCCTGCTGGGTCCTGCAGGGTCCTGCAGGGTCCTGCTATTGCTGCTTTTCAAGTAGGTTTCTCTTCTCCTCCATACCTGATGTCTGTGGATATCTTGAGACAGATTTCTGGACTACCTTGAATACGGAGCTGAATAGCCTTGCCGAGATCTGCTTCTCCATCTTCCGTGTCAATCTTGGTGACTCAGTGGCGGAGTGTACTGCAAATCCTCCTCATTGTCTTCTAACACTCCTGACCCATCACTTGCTTTTAAGACTCCTCCCAGCTCTGTTTTCTGGACTGTCTGTCGTTTAGTTGTGCTCACTCTTCTCTAATAAGCTTTGGTTAATACATCTGTTGGACCTTGGTCATCTGCTAGAGTGGGTCTGCTTCACAGTCTGGCAGATCACCCTTAACAATAAAAACAGAATAACCTCCCTGTTGTAATTCAGGCCAAAAAAAAAAAAAAAGTGAGGTATGTGTCTGATATTAACTCTGACCCATCAAGAGAGAATTCAAGTTGAACCACTGTTTTCTAATTTTCTAACTGTAAACCAGTATTGTTTATAATTGCATACAAATGATCTTCCATTTAATGGGATTGATCCTGAGTCTCTGATACACTGGACTGTTGAACAGGATTAGTTCTAAACCCCCAGACTTTCAAGGTATTGCTTATCATTTGAATAGAGAGAAAACTACTGTCATCCATATTTCCAGAAGGCTGCTGTAAAAGTGGGTGGTAGTCTTCGCTAGTAACTCCTCCTTCTGTCGTTCTCATCCTCTCTTCTTCACTTAGCTGATGTGCAATAGGAGATGATTCCACAGAGCTAAAATAGTCTTCTTGCAATAGATTATTCAAGCAATGCTGAGGACAAAGAGAGCCTCCTTATTTCTTATGGAAGATCAACAATACATTATTATAACTAATTATTACTGTTTATGTGTTTTAAAGAACTCAAGACTTAAAAAGTAGACCGAGTATATATTGACAGGGTTTGTTATATGAACCTTCTTATCTACCATTTTTTTAAAAATGTTTTTGTTTTTTTTTAAAGATTTTTTTTATTTATTATTTTCAGAGAGAGGAGAAAAGAGGGAGAAAAACAGCAATGCATGGTTGCCTCTCACATGACCCTCACTGGGGACCTGGCCTGCAACCCAGGCATGTGCCCTGACTGGGAATCGAACTGGGACCCTTTGGTTCCCAGCCTGCGCTCAATCCACTGAGCTACACCAGCCAGGGCCTTATCTACCATTTTGGCTCCTACCTCTTCTTGTCTAAAACTACTTTAATAGACTCCGTCTTCTGCAGAGTCTACCTACCATCTTGAGTTCTCAGTGAAACCTGTAGTAATTCCACTCACCACATTCACATCAGCTCTCATCTTCTGTGGGAGGCATTTACTTTATGCTGATAACTAGGTACCATTAGCCTACCCCCAGTTACCATGCCTAATGGAATTTTATCTTCAGCTATATAACACAGATCTGTATTTTATTTTATTTTTATTGATTTAGAGAGAGAGAGAGAGACATGCTTTTGTTGTTCCACTTATTGATGCATTCATTGGTTATTTCTTATATGTGCCCTGACTGGGGATTGAACCTGCAACCTCAGCTTATAGGGACGACACTATAACCAACTGAGCTACCTGGCCAGGGCCACACAGATCTGTATTTTAATGACACATTCTATTGATTTCTGTCACTTTAAAAAATGAGCACATTAAATTTTACATACGAAGAGCTCTCTTGTATTTATAAATTCTTTTTTTAGTGGATAGAGTATGCTTTGGCAGATACACAGCCTCATCTGTGACTATTTAGAAGAAAAGTTAAAATTAACATGAAGAAAAAGGACCCCTATATTCCTTGGGAATTCTGGTCAGTGTGTCCTAGTCAAATTTATAAAACTGTCATTATGTATTAGAAAAGACAAAGTAACTCTTCTAGTGAAAATAGAATATTACAGAGAAGTAATGGAAAATCTGTTTCCAATACTATACATTTGAAATTTAAAAGGAAGTCAATCGGCTAAAAATAAATTCACTAAAAGTCAATATTCTGGAAGTCAATTCACAAAACAACCCATCACCCAGGGACTGATGAAGAATTGCAAAAAGACACAGGAAACATATTGTCCTAATTATAAATAATGACCCATTTATTGAAAATGACGATGAATTAGCTCATCCCCACATGCGATTCTCCTCGGTATGTGTCTATATGATGCAGAATACCCTGTTTTCACCAACGATAACTAGAAGTTGTAACAGCATCATATTACCTGGCCACTAAACTTTGTTTCCAAAGCTTCTGATTTAAAATAATAAACACATGAAGAGGTTTATTTGAGGTTTTATTCAGACTGAGAGGAATACATAAATTATTTTATATACATCACACAATTACATCTTTGAGAGTCTGACTGTGACACAGTCGTGGAGGATTATGTCACAGGACTTCCCGAGAAAGATGTACTGTCATTCTTGTGCTTTGGAAAATAAGCCTTTTTGGATACAAGCCAGCATATATTTACTTTATAGTAACTGCAGGGTATCATGTATCTATTTTTATTATAATTATTATTCATAATAAAAATTATTCTCATATATACAGTAATAAAATGGACTTACTTCTGTAGGAAAGGAACTGATGTCATTAAATGATAAGTTAAGATATATCAATTGCAAAGCCAAAGGTGTTAAGTCCGGACAATTCAGGATAAAAAAACCCTGAAAGAAAGTGACAAAGGAGAAGAGGTTATGAACAATGGACAAAATATTTCATACACGGTTTAAAAATCTCATATTCTGAGTGACAGTGGTTGCATAATACACTAATAAGCCCACACTTACCTTCCATTCATTCATTTCAGTTTGTCAGGGTAATAATTCCTCAAATATGTAAATGATAGAAACACTAGTGTTTATTGTGTGTAATCAGTACAGTGATGTGTGTCTGACAGGACCTCAAGTAATAATGGGCAAACATTTTACCAAACGCTCACTAACTGCTGGAATATAAATAATTAAATGTATTTTCTATTTAATTCTGTTTTTCACCACCTGGGTTTTTTCATGTCTCCACTTCTGAGGCAGGACAGTAAGAGGCCATGGAAATACCTTGGCAGGTGGAATGGGGAAACTGAACAGCTGAACAAAGTGGCCTCCCCCAGCACCCAGACTCACCTCCCTTGCAATGCCACTCCCTGAAGCATTAAGCAATGACTAGCGGCCCCCTCCACCCAGGAGAGAAATGGATCCTGAGAGGACACACCTGAAAAGCTGATGAATATTCATTCTATTGAGATCCTCTCCTGAGACATCCCCTAAAATTCCTGCCTTTCAAAAACAGATAAAAACCCTTAAGACAAAGGACTCCGTGCATGCGCACACTCTCTCCCTCATTCTCTCTCTCTCTCCCCACCCCACCCTCTAGAGCATGCTCCCACCTTTCCCTGCATCTTTCCTCAGCTGTGTATCTTTGCTTTTCCTTCTCCTAAGCTCTAAAGGTAACCAGGAGAATAGCTCACCCTGGGCTAACTCCCTAAACCTGTCTCCAAGAGTCCTTCTTACGCCTCTGTAACTTGTTTCCTGAGTCTCCACAGACCAGCTGGCTTGCTTCTGCTGCCTCTGTGACTCTCTTGCAAAGTGGCCAAAGCAGCCCCGCCTAGGCTGGACTCTTGCTTCCCAGGGGCCAAGGCAGCTGAGGCTCCCTCCTGTGGCCATAACCTCACCTCATCTTTCTTAAGCCCGTCCTTTGTTTCGATGCCGCCGGCATTAACGAATGTACTCTCAAAACCACCCTGGTGCATGTTGTGAAGTCTTTTCTGCACAGAGTTAAGAACCGAGGGCCCACGTTGCCACCAGCATTGCTATTCGTCGGTTATCTTTCTGTTATTTTGACATCTGTGTAAAAGTTCTTGCTTAAATACACTTGCTGAAAGATGAGAACTTACGTCTTGTTATAGGTTAAATGTTTGCATCCCTCCAACATTCACACGTTAAAACCCTAACTCCCCATGTGATGTTTCTCAGAGGAGAGGCCTTTGGGAGATGATTGGGGTTAGATGTGGCCTTCACGGTGGAGCCCTGAGGAAGGGGAAGCCCTCAGAAGAGAAGACTGGCATGCATGCATGCGCACTCTTGTGCTCTCTGCGCCCATCTCTCGCTCTGCCGTGCGCCCATACAGCAAGAAGAAAGCTATGAACAAGAGAGCGTTCCCTAGGAACCAAGTGAGGTAACGCCTCAATCTTAAACTTCCTTACCCCAATAACTTTAATAAATCAATGTCATTTAAGCCACTCAATCTATACGGTAGGCTGTCATAATAGCCTGAATTGACTAAAATATGATGGTGTCCCCAGTATACATAACGCTCCAGGAAAGATAGAGCATTTGTTTCTTAAGGATCACAGAATCAGTAGGAAACAACGAATGAACCAAGGAACTGTAACGATGGAGGATCAAACCTAAGCTCGCAGTGAGGGCACGTGCTGCTGCCAATGTGTAAGGCTACGGCATGCATGCTGCGTGAGAATGAAGAGGTTCGTGGCTAAACAACCTTGGAATTGATGGTACTGGTTTCATGACTGTGGGTGAGTGCACAAATGTAGGGGTTCTTTCTTCTTGTTATTAATGTCCATTAACGTAGATTTATAATTATTATTTTATGCACTTGTATTTTAAATAATATAGGACATAAAAAGTTTTACCAACTAATAATAGAATGATATTGATATATTATTATATATCTATTTGATAGATATATTATACACACATATATCTATATCTGTATCTATATCTATTTCTACTTCTACCTTTACCAGAGTCCTTGACTTCTTGAGGCTTTGAATTGCTGTCTAATGTCTAAAGTACTCTTAGCATTTCATATAAAGCAACACAAGTAACAAACTCACTAAACTTTTGTTTTTGTGGGGAAACGTTGATTTCTCATTTGTCTCTGAAGGGTAGTTTTGTGGGATGTAAAATTCTCGGTGGACAGATTGCTTTTCTTTTTACCACTACCAAAATGCCATCCCATTCCATTCTGGCTTTCAGGGCTTCTAATGACAAATTGGCTGTTAACTTGAGGATTCCTTATACATGACAAATCACTCCTTTCCTGCTGCTTTCAAGATTCTCCCTGGCTTTTGACAATATCATTACAATATATCTTAGCAGGACTTCTTTGAATTGATCTTTCTTGAAGTTTGATGAGCTTCTTGGATGTATAGATTTCTTTAATTACATTTGGGGAAGTTTTGGTCATTATTTCTTCAAACACTTTCTTCCTTTTCCTCTCTCTCCTCTTTTTTTGGGATTCCCATTATCTGTATGTTGTCACACTTGACGATGTCTCACAGATTTCTTAAGCTCTGTTCGCTTTTCTCCCTTCTTTTTTCTTTCAGTTCATCATACTTGATGATTTCAATTGGCTTATCTTCCAGTTCTTTAATTCTTTCTTCTCACTGTTCAAATCTACGACTTAACCCTTCCAGTGAAATTTTCATTTCAGTAACTATATTTTTCAGCTCCAGAATTTTAGTTCCTTTTTATAATTTTTATCTCTTTCTTGATAATCCCTGATCACACATCAGTCTCCTAGTTCTTTTACTTGCCTTTTGTTCGTGATTTTCTTTATCAATTTGACTATAGTTAAGAGAGTTGATTTAAAGTCTTTCTCTAGTAAGTCCAATGTCTGTGCTTTCTCAGACACAGTTTTTGTCCATTTGTTCTATGAATGAGCCATATTTATCTTTCTTTGCCTGTACGATATTCGTTTTGTGAAAATTGACACTGGACACTTTGAATATTATAGTGTAGTAATTCTAAAAATCAAATCCTTTCCTCTTTTCAGGGTTTGGTTTTGTTGCCTGCTATGGGCTATAGCTGTTGGTTTGTGTAGTGATGTTTCTAAACTATTTTTGCTAAGTCTGTATTCTTTTCTATGTGTTCTCTTTGAAATCTCTGCTCCTTCAGCTTGTGTTCAGTTAATGTTTTGACAGAGATTTCTTTGAACACAAGAAAGAGAAAGCAATATTTCCATCAGTTACTTTTTCAGGTTCAATCTATGCATCTCTTCAATGTTTCCCCAAGCCATTTAAAACTCCGCGTTAGCCTCTCCTTCCCACCCGATCTGCACCTGCAGACCAGCAGAGCTAAAGCTAAGGGTGCACTCAGTCTTGTTTGAGTACGCACCCTGCCCTGGGCGTGCACGTGGCTTTCAACGTTGCCAGCACACACAGGCATTTTGAATGTTTTAGTCTCCCTGCAACTTTTCCTATTTCTGCAATTTGTAGTGAGCTTGAACAGATTTCAAAATAAAAAAATTAATATAAAAGATCACAGATTTTCAGGCAAAGGGGTTCTAGGTTCAAACCCCAGCTCTGCCACTTGCTTGCTATGTGATCTTGTGCAAATTACTTTCATTGAGGATCAGGGCTCTCATCTGTGAAATGAAGAGTCAAGTACCTACTTGGATGAATTATAAGGGTTTTTTTTGTTTTGTTTTGTTTTGTTTTGCTGAATCCTAAGTTTTAAGGGTAACATTTGCTTTGCACCTAGTGCGTGCTTAATAAATGGTAACTATTTTACTGCTATTCATACTAGCTACTCAAAAAGCTAGCTTCATGCCAGAGTTGGCACAAAGGCCAAAGATTCTTGATAACTTAAAAATATGATAATTCTGAGTCCCACTTTTTAAAAATCATATTAGGTAATGAATGATTACTGTTGTGTTGGCCAAAAAGTCCATACGGTTTTTTCCATAAAATAAAAAACACATTTTTCATTTTTACCAACAGTTTTATTGATTTGGATATTTTGCATATGTTGGCTATCTCCTGCATGGTAGAACACTGATTGTTCTCAATTACTGTCTCAATTTGATTGCTGTCAACTTCAACTGGTTTACCTGACCGTGGGGCATCGTCCAGCGAGAAAGCTCCAGCAGGACACTTCTCAAACCACTTTTGACACATTAGATCAGTCACAGCACCTTCTCTATCCACTGCACAAAGCTTTTTTTGTGTTTCAATTGTGTTTTTACCTTTCTTGAAATAATAAAGCATAATATGTTGAAAATGTTATGTATTTTCTGCCATCTTCAATATTAAAATGGCTACACAGAAAATCACCAATTTTGCCCTTGCTGGTGTAGCTCTGTGGATTGAGCACCAGCCTGCAAACCAAAGGGTCGCTGGTTCGATTCTCAGTCTAGGGCACATGCCTGGGTTGCGGGACCAGGTTCCCAGTAGGGGGCGCATGAGAGGCAACCACACACAGATGTTTCTCTCCCTGTTTCTCCCTCTCTTCCTTTCTCTCTAAAAAGAAAATAAAATCTTTTTAAAAAATTCACCAATTTTAACGTGTTTTTTTTTAAATGCACACTGATATTACAGGTGTCACATACAATGTAATAAAATTGTTTTGAATGAAGTTAAAGACACCTAAGAACTACTAGAGCCATCTTATGGAAAAAGACAAACAAAAGTTTTGGCCAACCCAATATAGTTGCTTTGGATAGGAGCATTTTTAAAAGCGGGAATGAAGGCTAACTAGGACAGGTAGGCTGAGAGATGCAATTTGAATGTGTTCCTGGGGAATCTCTATTGCAACAAGAAAGACTCCTTTAATACTATCCAAACTAACCTAAATCAGAAAACCGAAAGCAAAAATAATTCCCAATGCAACAAGAAATATGCCATTGAATAGATGTCGTACCTTGAGACTCAACGCATTTCTCCCATATATCTGACAGTTTACCACCGCCAGGTTGGTCATGGCTTTTATGGTTTCATATTGCGTTGTGACAACAGCCTTGTAAACCTCATGGCGCCTAACTTGTAGCTCTGCTTCGTTTGGTCTTCTAGACTTAATGAGACCTACATAAACAAAACAATACATGAAACCAATGTCATCACGTACAGTGAAATGCGAAAGGGACTGTGACAACAGTGAGGCGTGACAAGTCGCTCACCTGTACGCACACTCTGGAAGAGACTCCCCATCCCCCCCCCCCGCTGGGTGTGCTGCCAAAGCGGGTGCCGTTGCTGTTCTTTTTAATATAATACAGCACAACCGTCTTTCACAAAGAAAACCACGTGCTCGTGGATTTCTGCCTCAATCATTTGGATTCCATTCATCTCAGTCTTTATATACTATATATAAAAATCTTTAAAAAATCTTTTACTATGAATTACATAAACAACTTCTTGCTTCACAAAACTAATAAAAGACATCATGTAAGCATAACTCAAGACAGAAATTACCTCCCGAGGAACAACCTCAGCTTTTTCCCTAATATTACCTGGATGCATGATTTGAATGCCCACTGTAATTCAGCTCTTCCCTCACTTTCAAGACTTCCACACAAGAAATGAAAAAAGAAGGAAACCAAGCAACTCAGGAGTGAGCTAAACAGAGATCACCTAAATTTACTTTATTGAGTTCCTGAGGATTTCACTTTCCATCAGAAATAGCCCGTGCTGGTGCCAGGAACACAGGAGCAGCTGGGGAAAAGAAGAGGGTACCCTATAAAGGAAATCTCATTAGATTATCATCAGATTTTTCAGCAGAAACCCTACCACTAGGAGAGAGTAGAATCGAACACTCAAATTATTGAAAAAGAGAAATAACTAGCCAAGATAATATATCCAGCCAAGTTATCCTTTAGATATGAAGGAGACACTGATGTTTACAGACACAGCAGCTGAGGGAATTTACTTCGAGAAGAGCACCATTACAACATAATACCAAAGGGTGTTCTTCTGTCTGAAACAAAAAGACAAAAAGATACAAAGCTATGAGCAAGACGACTAACAGACAGAGGCAGGAAATTACAAGTCTTGTTCAGAATAGAGGTCAAAGACTTAAATATAATGGAAAAGTTAAAGGAGGTAAAAACATTTTTAAAAAGAGAAGACCATAGTGACTACAATTCAGAAATGAACTCCCAGCATGAAAAGAGATCATCTGTGACCATGAAAACATAACAGAGAGCAGTAAGAAATGGCTTTTCCACAGGTGAATGGAGACAAGATGCCATCGGGGGAAAGGATGATGGTATATATGAAACTTTCTTTGGCATAAGTTTAATGACAACCACCGAAAAATCTAAAACAAAAACACACAACATAACAAAAAAGGAAAGAGAGAAAGTATCACTGAAGACCACCAAACTAAAACAAACAAAAAGAAACTCAAGGAAAAAGAGACAGGGAAGACAGAGCAATACCAGAAAACAAGGATAAAGTGGAAATCCTCATATATCTGTCATCACCCTCGATGGACTGAACTGATGGATTAAAAGGCACAGAGTGGTGGGTGGAGTCACAAAACAAAACCCAGCTCTGTGCCCCCTTGGGAGACACAGCTCAGCTCCAAAGACAGACACAGAACAAAGTGACGGGAGGTGGGGGGCACGATCCTCCAAGAAAATGGCATCCAGAGCTGACAGCACTGAAGGGAGAAACAAACAAAAACGTAATTACAGTGGGGGACCTAAACACCCCACTTACAGCCTTACACAGACCATCCGAACGGGAAAGTTGATGAGGAAATGTAGGTCTCCCGCGACACATCAGACCGAAAGGGTAAGGCTGGTAGTTCAGAGCTCTTCAGCCCAGAGCACCGGAGCGTACACTTTCTTCCAGTTCACAAGGACATTCTCAAGGACACAGACGATATGCTGGGCCACGAAGCCAGCCTCGGCAAATTTAAGAAGATACAAATCATACCAAGCATATTCTCAGAGCATAAGGCTTTGAAATTGGAAATCAACTACCAAAAAAAAAAAGTGGCAAAACCCACAAATAAGTGGAGATAAAACAATACACGACTAAATAATGACTGGGTCAAAGAAGAAATAAAAGGAGAGATGAAGAAGATACCTAAAGCCAGATGAGAATGCGAATATGACACATCAAACTTTGGGGGTTACTCAAAAGTGGTAATAAGAGGGAAGTTTATATCATTACAGCCCAACCACAAGAAACTAGAAAAGTCTTCACCATATAACCAAGCATATTTAAAAAACAAACTTTCATTTGTTCCTGCTAAGTAGCTAAGGTTAAAACGGTGACTGGTACATGGCAGGTAGCTAACTCGCATGTCTGCATGTCTGTCTGTCCCACCCAGATTAGGAATACTGCAGCTTTTATGTTCCCAGGTTCGGTACAAAGTTTGGTTTATAGTCAATACTTAAAAAACAGCTGCTGAGTAAATGGCCTAAGGAACTGAAAATGAGGCGAGACATAGTGTGACTCACACACACACACACACACACACAACCATGAATACTGTTATAGAGAGATCATCTTACATCCAGTTTTTTATAAGACTGACAGAAGCCTAGCACATACCTTCACGTGGGGCTTGCACGCTTTGAATACCTTCTAGATTTTCACTTTCTGTTATCTGCGTTTCTAGAAAAAAAGAAGACAAAATGGGACAACCGTTGGGTACGTGTGAAAATTCACATGGAGGCTGTTAGGGTTTATCATTGTTCACCTTTTAGTGAATTGGAATCATCCATGTAATCTGCCCATAGAGGCATCCATTAGAATGGACATTCTGCTTCTGGACTTCATCCAAATTACCTTCTGAGTGAGTGTTCTTTCTCATTGCTCCTTTATGTTAGATTCTCTGAACCCCCTTTTCTGGCTCCCACCACCGCCATGTGGGTAGAGTGCCTGGTTCGGCCTTAGCAGACCTATGAGGTCAGGACCTCCGTCCCTGCACTCTGGCCCGGATATTAAATCTATAGGCAAAGAGGCACTTCACCACCCCACTTTGCAAACTTAAAAGGGGCGCCACTTGCTTGCATGCTTCTCCCTTCCCTTTGCTCTACTTGGCCCTGTTCTTGCAGACCATGGTCAGAGTGCGTATACCTATTTCAGACTGTCGTCGAGGTTTTCTTGGTAAAACTGCCGGTGGTATGGACAGAGCGCCAGGAAACTGAGTAACATTCAGCAGCACCGCTGTACTTCGTTGTAAATGGCCAAACGACTGTTTTTGTGCTTGCACAGGCATAATTCTGGGGAGAGGGGTCGGCCTCATCACACGCAGATCTATCAGAGGGTGCCTAACCGTATAGGTCCTGCTCTTTGATAAAGATAAATGTACGCTTTGATAAAGGCGAACGTCCTCAGGTGTGCGGGCGGTAACGGGCGGAGGGGCGCTGGTAGGTTTGGAGATCGTCGAGGAGAAAATCAGGATGTCTTTTAGCCTGTCGTCAATAAAACTCTTTCTTATTATTTTTGATGGCTCTCCTCTTGGTTTTCTTGATCTTTTCGTTCGCTTGGTTTCTTTCCCAAAAACTCGAGTGGAAGCTGATGGAAAACTTGGAAAAAATACACAACCAGTAGCAGTGTCTGGAATGTGCCAAAGACCAAGATTAGGAGAGTTAGGGGGTACTGAAATAATAGTCACTCCTTTTTGTACACGTTCATTGACAGAGAGATTTTGGGTGCGGACAGGGGTTTGCCGTTGCTTTCTTGAAACAGTAGCGGGAAAACTGGTTACAGCTCTTTCATCTCGAGTAAACTTTGCCTGTTGCGGCTCAATTTTATCCGTCGCGGCTAACCCAGAAAAGGAAAAAATAGCACAGTTAGATTAAATTTATCAAGGGGTCAGGGACCAAACTATCATGTCTTACCATTCATAGCTTTTCTTTATTCACTCACCCCTCTCTCACCTTCTAAAAATATTTCTGTATATGCTTCCTCAGCTATGAGAACTTTTGTTTCCCCGACTGAGATAAAGTTTGAATGAAGAACCGCAGCAGTGAAGAGGCCCACCTGCATCAGATTTCTGAAGGGTAGGGAACCTACTCTTGGAAAAAACGGAATGGATGGCAAGAAGAGTAGATTATAAAAGAGATTTTTGAACAATTCCCACTAAAACTCTGGCAGTATGGGTGGGGAAAAATGATTTTGATGAATGGTTGCTATTTGTCCTCGTCTCTCCCTGATTTGAAACTCCTTGAGCAGAGACTGTATTTCTTTTCAATGCCAGATGTCAGACAGATGTGTCTTTTGAACACGATAATGTTCTGATACTGGCTACAAGGGGCCACAAAGTCACTGAGGTTACAGCAGTTAAGTATTCTTTCCTCACTTAGGTCCAGAAAAATGCACCATGCCTCCCTTCTTAGATACGATGTTTTCTTTCCTATGTGACAGAATGTTAAATGACAGTTGTTTTCTATTGTCTCAGCTGAGTACAATAATGATGGGGACCTCTGTATGCTAATGACGAGACACTAGAGTCCCGAAGGCAAGGCTTGGGAAGAGATGGCCAAATAAGTGGAACTCGCCTACCTGCTGTCTACAAACAAGAGGTGGCTAGACATTGATCTCGGTTCAGAGAGGACTTTTTCTGATTGACGCTATTGGAGTGCTATGTGTTTCCCTGATCTTTCCGCCCTCGTGGAGGGTGGAGGAAGCTAATTTCCCCCCACCGCAATCCAAGAGAGAGGGGGGTGGGAAACCATTACCAGAGAACAGGACAGGAGTATATGCCACCAGGAGATAATAACATCTCACCAGACCCCTACCCACCTCTCCTACCGACATCCATGAAGAAGCAAAATGTATCGGCTCATCCCATGTTGTCTCCAGACAGGAAGAAGGAAAGAGAATCCTTGAAATTCCTTGACCTGTATTTCCTGGTGTTTCGGGAGCGTGCAAAGACTGTTGCCTGATCCTCAACTTAACTCTAAACTCTTGGGCTCTTTGTCACTCCTAACTCCTCCACCTATGGACTTCGAGGACAGAAGTGCAGAGCACAGGGTGAAAGAACATCATGTGCTGGTCACTCCCCACCGTCTCTTGGTTTAGAGTAAAGACAAGGATTGAAAATCAGTGACCTGAGGACGTGCTGCTGCTTCAGGATAGAACGGTAAGGCCCATTGGCTAAATGACTCGCTGAAGCCGTACATCACAGTAGTGTTGGCGCTGAGACCCAAATTCACATCCCTGGACGCCCACGTCAGAGCACTTGACAGTATTGCAGGCTGCTGCAAGTTAGCACGTAATTGTGGGCCAAGTATGCCAAATCTCACAACATTTACAACTACCGAGTCGTTTTACGGTCGATAAAGTGCTTTCACCCAGGCAACTGCACGTTAACTTTCTCTCATCGTGAAGTGGTCAAAACCCCAGATTTTCTCTTCTGATTTTCATTGCCATCATCCTGGTCTTCATCAACTGAACTTTTCCCTTGACTTTCTGACATAGCTTTGTAGTATTTTCATCAAATTAGCTGAATCCTATTAAGAACAATTCAGATGTATTACTTTGGTTCAAAACCAATCTATGAGAGCTGGATCCATTTCCCCTGACCTCGCTGTGTGATGAGTCAGTACTTTCCAGTGAGCGTGCTGGCCTGCCCTCGTCACCACTGACAGTCCCCAAAGCCACACAGCTCATTGATAACTTTATCTCTTATTTTGATCAAACCGTGTCGAACACCTTTTCTTACTAACCACTTTAAATCATTCTCTTCTTTCAAAGTTTTCCTTAAACCTTATGTAATCCATCATGCTTGATTAATACAACCCATACTTACCATTCTTGTTAGTTAATTCAACAAACATGCAACACCTACCATGTTCCAGGTGTACCCACAGCGCTGAGGCTACAGTGAAACTGAACTGCCCTCACCACGATCAAAGACCTCACGATGTAGTACAAAACCTAGGCAGTAAACAGTTTTACTGGGGATCGATAAATGTCCAGCACGGATAACTATGGGATACTATGGAAGCATAAACGAAGGTACTCTGACTAGGTGAGGAGGAGAGAGGTGTTTAGGGAAATCTTCCCAGTGAGGATGATAAGTCTTCTCAATTCCCTATTTCCTTTTTTTTTTTTTTACACAGTTTCCCATGATTTCTTTTCTCCCCCCCCCCCCAGTATATTGAATTTCTACTTTTCTAATAGACTCCTCTTTGCCACCAGAAATTACATGGGTCTCCTCTACAAATAAATATATTTCATTCCACTCTTACTAATTCTTCAAGCTCCAGACCAACTTCCCTTCTTCCCCCACACTTTTTCACAGCTGTGAACTACTGCTGCTTGCACTATCAACTGGACATACATGTCATGCTGCTCGGTACTGCTACTTAAGGTTCTCATGTGTGTGCGTCTCATCTTTAAAGCTTAATTAAGGGTCTTGAAAGGTCCTAACAGGCAGGGACCAGATCATCCTTGTCACCAATTCCCTATGGCATTTCACATTGTACGCAAATTGTAGATATTTATGTCAGAGTTTTACTTGTGTTTAAATATTCCTTTTTATAAACTGCATTTCAGTCATTTTCATTGTTCATGCATTCAACAGATATTTGGAAAACTTGCCACGTCCAAAGCACTCTGCCAAGAGCCTCTGGAGACACAGGATTACTCAGTCAAGGTCATAGGGTCTCCAAGGTACCCAAAGCAGAAAAGCCCCCCTTTCCCAAAAGATATCCTGCCCAAAAGGTCAATAGTGAGAAACGCAGTACTAGAAAGTAAACTTCCGTCAAAGATGAAAGGAAAAACTACAACCAAAGAACCAGTAGTAGGCAGTAAGTTTACGTAACTGTGGCTACTGCCCTTACAGAACGTTTTGTAAATGGAGAAACAGGAGTTGGGAGGGAAGTGGGAGAAGACATTGGTGGTCGTCAGTATAAGATAATGTGTTGATTTAAACACCTTAATAGCTGCGGATCAAAAGATAATAATTTAACATCGTAAATCAAGTTATAGACGAGGCACATGTTAGCAGTGTAAATGCTGACACTCAAACAATTAATACAATCAGCGAAAATCAGGTAGTGGAGGAACCCAAAAGTCGGAAAGAAGGAGCCACATGCTAATTTTGTCATTGCTTGTAAGTAAGGAGTCCACAGATACCATTTATGGAACAAGAGGGCTAAGGGTATTCTATGAAGTGGTAGTTATCAAAGTGGCCCGCATTTACTTCACAGCTTTTATCACAGGGCAGTTTTATGGTTACACGTATGCTTGCCTGATCCCATGGCGGGGGCGGGGGCGGGGGCCAATGAGGAGGACCAACCGGACTATCCCGCTCACTGTCTCCCCAGTCCTAGCCCTGTGCTCACAAACAGTCAGTCCATGTTATCTGCGGCCAATGTTCTATAAAGTGAACACTGAACTATCCGATGCTGAGCCTCAGGTCTCAACAGGATCGTCAACCAATCCACAAAGAATGTTGTTTTACGTGCATTTCTATTTTAAAGACACCTTATTGAGCATATACTGTGGACTCCTTACCACTGAACTCATGACCAATGACACTAAAACTCAGGCCTGAAGGAAGCTTGTCTAACGCACAGATTTTTCTCTCTGAGCCGCATCACAGTCTTCCTGTGCTTCAGAAGAGTAGAAAGCACGTCAGCATTGGGCTTGTGGACATTTCCGGCAGCCAAATCAACAAAAGCACAAATAAATATATATATATATATATATATATATATATATATATATACATTTTTTTTTAAATTTTTTTAACCATGGCACTAAATAGACTGGGGAAAGGGCAGCTGCCCACAGTATGAGAGCTGGAACGAGAAGGCGGAACACAGCCTGTCCAGCTGGGAACGCATGCTGTCGCCACTCCGAGCCTGCCTGCAATGGATGGGGGCACCACATACACACACCATCTGCACCCGTCTCCCGCACCCAGTTACACCCAATGTCAAAGACGTGAGCAAGAGTTCTGGAAGCTGCCCTGCAGTGTTCTTTGTGGTATATTGTTGAGCTGAAAAGACAAAACGCAGAACAATGCTGATCTGAAGATTACAAATCAATGTTAGCAGTTAGGAAAATTCATACCTACAGAACCCACAAATAATGAGAATCGACTGCACTTGTAGAATTAAACTGGATGCTGTCAACTCATGACCAGCATTTGTCAGTTACTGCTTGTGTCTGTAACTGCTGTGATTCTGAGTTGTGTGGGTTGAGAACTTCCTAGGAAAAATAGTTAACAACATTGCTGATTAACATACATACCTGTACGGACTTTCTTATATAAAGGCAACTTAGGGAGCTTTGGAGGTAAAGGTCTTCGAAGAAGAAGAAGTTGTGGGTGGTTTCGCATTTTTATTAACAGTAAGTACTGTTTCTCACAACTATTAAGAATTGAAGAGCTTTTGAACACGTATGAATTGTTGCCAAAAACGTATTCATTTGAATCTAAATGACATCTTAATGAAAATTATTCCATGTGAACACTATGCTGAACCTATGCAGAATTCCTATAAAAGAAAAAGAGGGTAAGAATGTAAGTTTTCAAAACTTCTATAGAGACTCCAGGTAAAATGTAGGTTTATAATGAATGCAGAATTTTTAAATATATATGCTATTACCAATCATTCTAAAATTCCCCTTGCTAGCAAAAAGTTCAATCTTCCAGTGCTCTCTCCTAGTAAATACAGGACAGTAGAAAGGATACTGGTTTTTTTTTTTTTTCTGTACCTCCAAAACGTTATCAGTTTATAACTTTGGAAAAAATTTTTGGCTAAAAGATGAGAAAGTACCCCCCGGCATGACAGCCCCCCGAAAACCCACAGAATCTAATATCTGGGTTGTTTTCTTTCTGTAACAATGACTTATTTTAAGTTTTAACCGCTATCGTTAGGCCATAACTATCTAGTCCAAACATAAGGTAGTCTTCGGTGTAATGAGATTTTTCCAGGACTTCTGTTCCAATTAGGACTGTCTAGAAATGATGCCAGAAGACAGACCCCAAGAATGTGCGCTTAGTTTTCAGGGCAACATCTAAGTGCCTACTGCGTCGATATTCCGTTGACAGTCCAGAGGAAACGCATCGGAGCAGCAAAAATGGGCCGTTTCATCCCCCGAAAGGTAACCGCGCGCAGAAGCGCTCATGGTGCGCTCCCGGCCACCGCGTCCCTAGGATGACGCGGGTTTTTCCTCCGTGTTATCTGCAGAGGTGCTCGGAAACATCGGGCTCCTCAGCTATCCTTCGCGGCAATCAACTGCTTCTCAAAACCACCGCCTCTTCCTCTTTTACCTCGCTCTTTTCCCGTGTTATTTAGTGAGCAAGATACTGGTCAAGTGAGGTCGTGGGTCCGCCCCAAAGAGCGCACCCAGACGCCCGTCACCGGCAGGGTGCAGTCAGATGCCGGGGCAACCGGCGCCAGCAACCGGAAGCCGATACACGTACCCTGCCCGCTGGACGCGCACGCGCGCTGGAGAAGGGGGCAGTCCCCAGCGGGGAAGGGGGCGGGGCGGGGTGCAGTGCCGCGGGGCGGGGCTGGGCACCTCAGGGCGGGGCGCGTGCCCACCGGCTCCTGCGAGTCGGCCCCGCCCCAAATCGCTGAGCTCAGCCCAGATGTGGGGCTGCCAGGGAGGCTGCGGGCGGTGGAGGCTGAGGGCGGTGGGAACTGGAGGACAAGCCGGCTTCACATGCAGCTGCTGTACGGAACCCCGTGGTGACAATTGTTATTACTATTTTATTCTTAATGACAGTGACCACTGTTACTTATTTACTTTTCTCAATGACACCATGCGTAACTCGGGTATCCAGGATCTGAGCCTGCATTCTTCAGTGGGGCACTTGCGCGTGGCCTGTCTGGTTGCTGATTTGGCACTGGCTCCGGAAAACCCAACATTGTTTTCTTTCTCTTCCTTTAATGCAAACTGTTTTGTCGTTCTGACCCTTTGAAGTTCCTGAATGAAGAAGAATTGTGTAGGAATAGGGGGGTTAAGGATATGAGCAGGACTTGAAAAGAAACCCATTTCTCACTGTCGTAGTCATCTGTTTTGTGACTTGACTCCTCTGTTCCGGTATTGATGAACCTGTACCACATACGGGTACAGTGATCAATACATCGTGTGTGTTGCATGGCTGTGCATGTTTCTCTGGAGATTGGAGAAAGCGCTTGAGAGAACTAACTAGGTATGTACGCACCCGACTCAGAAAGTAAAGTAGATGGAGCTTCCTTCCAGTACTTTTTTTTTTTTTAAGTGCAAGTGTTGAGACTTTAGAAACAGGTGTTGGAAGACGAGAGACTTCTGTAGAGATTTGGGGATCTTTCAAAATTTACTAACCAAGCCTTCCTTTTTCTCCTTAAGAGTATGTATGTGTTTTAAAACAGTCAACGAAGAAGTGAAAAAGTATCTCATCAGACTCTGGGAAGTATTACACACATTATTTTCCTTTAGCCTGTGAGCATGTGATTTCCTTGTATGACCACAGTGTCCCCATCAGACCGCCTCCTCACACTTTGGATTTATTCTGCTTTGCCCATGTTTACTTCATAGCTTGATTAGCTTCTCAGAAAGACAAAAAAAAGATGACACTAGGGAAGTCTGATAGCTAAGTTTTGCCTCAAATAATGTTTGTGGTACATAGTTTGGAACTGTGAAAAATGTTTATATTTTTAAGCATAAAAATGTGTATGTTGCAATATATAAATTGAGCCAGATGCCTATGCTCTTCATTATGAACAGAACTACTGTTCATTAGAAAGAACTACTGGGATTCAGTCTTACTCATTGGTGGTTCGCCTTTAAAACTTATGTTTAGTATTGCAGAGTCAAAATCAGGCTTATTGGGTTTTTTTCTAAATGCTTTGTCACACATGGAATCAGGCAACAACAGGCTTTATTCCCTGCAGATGTCTTTTAGCAAGTGCCAGGTACAACCTAGGGCCATTTAATACATAACCTCCTTAGGTATAGATACTTTGTCTTCTACTACTTATTACTTCTGTTAGACAAATGAGGTAGTTATTGTGAAAATCTATGGCTTGGTGTATTTCATGTGTGTATATCAGTTATTCTAACACATCTTAACATACTTCATCTGTGGAAAAGACGTACAAATGAGGACTGGATTTGGAAGGCACAGATCACATTCCATATGGATTGCTTTATTGTTTTAATTTAATTTATTTTTATCACTCTTGAAAATATTACTACCTCAATGTCCTTTTCCCCTTAAAAAAAAAAAAAACATGTCTCTTTAAATAATCCAGCTCTGTCTTTGATTTCAAGGGTGTACTTTACCCGATGTGCGTTACAGCCCACGTATGGGTCCCATTAGCTTTGCAGTTTGGCAGAACCATGTAAATTGGTTTTGTCAGACTGTACCACAACACTTTCAATCTTTAGCAGCTTGTATGAAGGACGCCAGGGTAACAGGGCCAAGGATACACATTCTGTGTTTTTGTTTGTACTGTGTGGCTAAAATGAGATAAAAGCCTTATGCAACAGCAGCCCCGGGCACCCTGCAAGTAATGCTATGGCTTTTCCTGAATAATGGGGAGTAATTGGGGCATCTCAGATTCGCTGCCGGTGAAAGGACAGAGCTCTGTTGGAACGGTGTAGAAATTGTTGCTAGACATCTTCCCCATTTTCCATGTAGCACTCCTCTTGTGCGCTTGCTTGCTTGTTTTGTTTTAAAACAGAATGGAGATTTACTAAGCAGTTTAGTCTGTGTAGATTTGATCTAAATTGTCCATTATGGAAATAGCTGGAGTAGTTTGTGTTTTGATGCTCATATTAGTTTTTAGAAGTTCTTTTTTTTTGAAAATGAGTAGTTCTTTTTGAGTGTACACAGGGTAAACTTTTGAGTCCCCACGATAACCCAGAACACTAAAATGCTTTTGAGAAAGAGCTCTTTTCTTGGTCTGACTTTACCTGATTGTTTAATTATGTGTCTTCACTTTTCACCAGCAGCAAAGCATAAATGTGTGCTTTTATTTGGTGTGTTTCATTCTGCTGCCTAAAGATCAGTTTTATATTTTCTTAAAAGTCAGTAAGTATAATTTGAAGAAGCTGCTTTTCTTTTTACCTCTCATACCTCACTGCAAAGACAAAAGTTTTGTTTCTGTTCTCAGTTATTTTTTTGCCAGTTATTTCGTTATTTCTTTTTGTCTTTCAAGATGATAATTATTTCCTTTCCTTTGTTTGAACTAGAGAATGATCCTGGGATTCCTTTTCAAAAGAAATCGTTACTATCAAGGAAATGTCATGCAACCTGCGTCATAGATTTTTTCTTTTAAAAAAAACTTCCAAACATAATAGAAGGACAAATTTCCATCTGCTTTTAAAAGCACATTCATGAGTTCAGTCTCTCATTCCAGAATGATCTTATTGCAAACCAACTATGCGTAAGGTACTTTACTAGGTGCTAGACTTTATTAAAACAACTTACAAAGATTCATTTGAGGTTTCTTAATTTTAGACATTGGAGTGAAATTCTAAACCATTTTCAGAGGCTTTTCTTATTTATAATTATAACCGTTGAGGTTTTTTACAATGTTAATGTTTTCTCATGTTCCTTTACTAGACTAATGTTGCCTATTTGCACTACCCCAAAGACTCGGAGACAATTTTATATTTCCTTAGCTTCGGAGATCTTGCTAGACTTTCACTCTGCACCCAGCTGATACTAGATATCTGAGTCTATTGTGTGATTGCGTCCCCCAAAAAGAAAAGGTAAAAATATTTGTTTCCTTAACATCGGGTTGACTGTGAGTGGTGAAATGTCAGTGCTGGAAGGCGCCGTGCTAAGTGTTGATTTTATATTTTATCTTACTCCACACTGCTCACATTCACTGGAAATTCTAGTATCTGTATCAAATATCAATCAAAGGCAGCACTGCATGGCGCAGCTTGGCCATCTTCAAGTCCTTCCCTGCCACTTGTTAGCTCTGGACCCTTGGACCACCCACTCAACCTCCTGAAGCTCCCGTGGCTTTCTCACCTGTAGGACTGGGTAGAATGGGACCTAACTCGGGGTGCTGTGAGGACGAAAGAGATCATCTGCGTCAAAGACTTGGCTTGTGCCAGGCAGAGGCAAGTGTCCATTAGATGCTGGTCATTAGGGAACAGATAGCCTGGGTTTCCTGCCTGCGTTGTCCTGCTTTATGTGATTGTAGTTGACCTTCAAACCCAAGTGCTTGGTTTGGAGGGCTGGAGGGTGCGTCCTGCGCATTTATCCATGAAGTATCCCACGTGGCGCCGGTACGTTGGAGAACCTAGTCTGCCGCTCTCAGGTTGTGAAGCAAGGGCTGTGTTCTATCTAGGCAGGTTCCTACCTTCTGTGTCTGGTCCTTATACCCGCTGGGCCGCAGAGCACCTATGAGATAGCTGGTGTCTGAAGGAGGCCAAGTACAGTGATGTAAGTAAGGGGCCTTGACTCGTCCTTCACGAGCATTGAGCTTGTGAGCTGCTGTTAGCATTGCCTGAGCTGGACTGAATCCATGATGTATTTCAAGCAGCCACCCAAGGGTGGAAGCTGCCTTGTTCTCAGCATCCTTGAGGCAGTGGGTGAGCCTCACGAAGATGGACGAGGCTACAGGGTGGCGTGTGATCCTCCTTTGCCTGGAGGGAGGGAAAGGTGCTCCAAAACCACATCGTCTTTCTCAGATTCTTTCTAAGGTGCATGCCAGACTTCGGGAGAGTAATCTACTGAGTCCTTGAAACCATCTGGGATTTAGTCTTAAATTCACAAGGGACATGTGACATTCCTTTAAGATGTAGGAACAGCATGCCTTCTATTCAGTCCTCCAAAAAGACCTGTGTTATGTAGAGCCGTAGGTGAGCAGAGACACTTTGTACTGACGTGACTTCAACAGTAAATACGGTGGATCTGCTCTTCAAACCTGTCGTTCTGCTTTATGCCCACCATCCTGATTAATTATATGTTTTATCCTTAAGTGAAGCTAAAATGGTGTGGGGACTGAGGGCAGGGAAGAGCACAGATTACTTGGACAGGAAACGGTGTGTTCTATTCCCCTTGTTGGTGAGGAACTTGCATTTCTTCTATCACGATGGGACAAACAAAACCACACCTCACATTCCAGTATCACATAGTGAGGTTAGTGTGCTTCTGACCATCCTTCCAGATCTACAGCCACCTCAGTCCCCCTACCTGTGTGTTTTGAGGTCAGGTATTTTATTGGGGTTGAAATGCACACATTCCAGGGTGTTGCTTCTCTCCTCAACCTGTCCCAGATAGCCTCCTCGTGACGGGAGAAAGCACCTTCATTCACTCTGCCACGTATTCCAGGTGAAGGAGCACCCTCCAAGGGGAGAGGCCGTGCTGTGCCACGCTTTCAGGAGCCCTGGGGAAGACAGGTTACAGGGCTTCATTCTTTCCTCTGCTGCAATTCCAAGCAGAGCAGGTACACTTTTACCTGCTTGGCATATTAATATGGTTCTGCTCAAGACTTGCTTCAAAGAAAAGGTTCTGCAAACTTACAAAGCATTTGCATACCAACCACCAAACACGAGGAGACTTCACCTGTGCCCCTGTTTCTCATTGGATGGGACCTTGCCCTGCCTGAACCATGGAGCCCTGATACACTGTTGCAGGTGGGGTGCCTTCTTTGGGCCCAGGGACACCATAAACCCCATCATTTCCCAACCCACCAAGAGTCAGCCCCATAAGGAGACACCTGTAGCCACATCTTCTTTCAGCAAGGGCTAAGAGAACCGGTGCATTCCCTTCTTTCCCTGCCTCCTGCACTTCCCAAACCCAGACTCCAGCCTTGAAAAGGATTGATTCCAGAGGATTTGTAACCTGGATGATCCCTCCACCCGGGCGATCCTACCTGGGAGGAGGAAAAGCACCTCATTTGCATACGGACTCTGTGGTGATTTTAGTGCACTGTTGGGAGCACTGTTGATGTCCCCAGTGAAGGTAAGAGGGAGATGTCCCTGATCGGGGAGGAGCTGAAGCAATAGACCACCATGATTAAAAGTGGAACCAAGGGCGTGACAAACCCAGCTGGCCACCACTGGCTCAGTGGAAACTATTTCCTCAGGAACCAGCAGGGCCGGTTTCGCTAATCCTCTGCTGGGAGCCGCCAAGACAAACTGCAGCGAATTAGAGCAGCTGTGAGTTTTAGACCCGCACCTGAGGACCAGACCGAGTCCTGGGTGTTTCTTCATATATGTATGTCCCTTCCATGTGCTTATTTTCAATGGGAAGAAAGTCATTTTCAAAGAGAAATGTTTTCTGTAAGGTGTAGAAGTACCAGAGTATTGAATGCTTTAAAACTTCCTATGGCAGCGGAGGTGTGGCTTTTAAGAGGTCAAAATTTTCCTTATGAGTTACTGACATTTTCTGGCTGGAGGATGAAGGAACCACGGGGGTGGAGGAGGAGGGGGTGGCTCTGGCTGAAATGGAAGGAGGACTTTTCCTCCTGCTTGACCTCCAGACCGTCCCCAAATGACCTCTGTCTGCCCTTTAGAAACTTCACACCAAGCTCAGAGACACCTTTCTCCCTGGGAAGAGAGAAGGGGTAGCCTTCCGAGGGGTCCGCAGGGAGGGGAAGTCACCGAGCCCAGTCACAGGTGGGACCTGGACCCTGTCTCCTGAAACAGTACACTGCCCTGTGCGGTGGTTGGTCTACAGTGTGGTTTTAAAAGGAGCGGGAGTGTTTCCTGAGTGTTTGATTGTGAAGTGTATAGAACAATTGTCCTCACACGGTCCACGGTCACTCCTGGATCGCTTCCCCCTAAGTTCCCAAAGGAAGATCTGAGAGAATAGCTGGGCTTGTTGTCATCGGTGTCATCAACTTCAAAAGTGTCTAAAGCTTACCTGGGACTAAACCGGGATGATCTAGCCTGTTAGCCAAGCTCTGTGAACTTCAGGTTCCTCACTCTTAATGCTCTTTCAATATTTAGGCTCGATGGTTCTATTACCAATTTTTATTTATGAATTATTGATCGATTAGCCATAAGTAGCTGAGGGTGTTTGTACATTTTTACATGCACCAATCTGAGGGTAAAGGCATTTAGAAATCTGTTTGATTGCCTAGGACTAGCCTGGGTAATTAATCACCAGAGTCAGTATGCAAATGAGGTGCTTTTTCTCCTCCCAGGTAGGATCACCTGGGTGGAGGGATAATCCAGGTTACAAATCCTCTGGAATCAATCCTTTTCAAGGCTGGAGTCTGGTTTTGGGAAGTGCAGGAGGCAGGGAAAGAAGAGAATGCACTGGTTCTCTTAGCCCTTGCTGAAAGAAGATGTGGCTACAGGTGTCTCCTTATGGGGCCGACTCTGGGTGGGTTGGGAGGTGATGGGGTTTATGGTAAATGAATGAATGGCTGCGTGAATCTGCACTGGGGCCCCACACAAACTTTGGTAAAACAGGCTTTGAACCAGTGGAATCATTCATGCCTTGCAACAGCTTTTCTTTTTAAATATTTTTTTAATTTTTATTTATTTTTAGAGAGAGGGGAAGGGAAGGAGAAAGAAAGGGAGAGAAACATCAATGTGTGTGTGGTTGCCTCTCACACATCCTTTACTGGGGACCTGGCCTACAACCCAGGCATGTGCCCTGACTGGGAATCAAACCAGCGACCCTTTGGTTCTCAACCCGCGCTCAGTCCACTGAGCTACACCAGCCAGGGCTCCCTTGCAACAGCTTTAAGCAGCAATTCACCGTGATATGCTAATTACACAAATTCCTAGCTCTCTTCTGAATCAGCATGAGGCATCCAACATTTACCATGCCAAGTACTTTCCCCATTTTTAGCTGATGATGACGATGAAGATAACCATTGGGTAAGTCCAGCTGTTTCAACATTTTGTGTGGTTTGCCAACCATTCAGTATCATTCTTATCAAACTAGTCATCCCATAGGCACCAGTCATACTGTTTTCTCACAATTTTTAAGTCTTTAAATCCTTTCCGTTGTCACGGCGTGCCTTCAATGTTCTTGAGTGTTTGCGCTGGTTGCACGTGTTGAGGTTAATCATGTTGGAAACCTGCAATGCCTTCCATGTTTCTGCACAAACACAGCAGGCTTGCCACAAACCAGAAGGCGTCCATTAGTGACCGCCAGATGAATCAGTAACAGAGTAGCCAACATGACATTTAATTTTTAAAAATTCATTTCCAATATAGCCTTGGCTGGGGGGCTCAGTTGGTTGGATCATCATCCCATACACCAAAAGTTTGCAGGTTCGATCCCTAGTCAGGCCACCTACCTATGTTGTGAGTTCAATCCCCAGTCAGGGCGCATATGGGAAGCAACCAATCAATGTTTCTTTCTCTCTCTCCCTGCCTCTCCCCGCTCTTCCTCACTCTACCTCTAAAATCAGTAAAACATATCCACTCATTTAAACTCATTGCCAATTTATAAAAAAATGAGATGAGTTCATATGGAAATCCAGATTTCTGGTTTTTCTTAAACAATCGCACCTGCATTCCTTCCGCTGCTCTCTTTGGACAAGACAGATTTTCCCATGTGCCGGAGTCGCTGCCCCTTACGCTGGGCTCATTTCAGGCAGTTGAGTTACCTACCTGGTCCTTGTGGGAGTTTCGGATGGACTCACACACCAGGCAGGTACGTGGCCTGGAGATTTAAACAATCCTTTGAGCCCGCTCATGCCACCTACCAGGGCGGGCAGATGTGGTGTACTTATTCTGAAGCGTGGTTTTCTACTTCTGGACACATATAATGTGACAATTGATAAATTCAGTGGCTTCAGTAAATCCAGTACCAAAAGCAGTTTTGGAGAGTCCATACTTCATTCATTCTGGGGCTTGTTTCTTGCTTGATTCTTAATTGATAAAAGTAATTTTATTTTATTTTTTTATGTAACCATCATCTCTTGCTTTAAATAGGAAAGAGCAAATGAGAAGGGAGATCAGGTGGCAAAGCATCCTTCTTCCTCCCGTTTCTCATTCCTCTTCCCAGAGTTCACTGAGGACGGGGAGCTCTTTGTAGGGCAAACCCCTCGCTGTGTAAGCGACCAAGAGGGCCCTCTGGAGGGGTAACAGGAAGTACTCAAGTACTCCAGTTAAACCATGTGACCACTTGGGCATATATTCATCACATTTCCTGGCGATCATCTCATTCATCTAAAAAAAGACCTCCGTTTGCTGATAACAAGCACTCAGCCTTCCTCTGCAAATAGTACGTCACCAAAGGAGAATGGGAAACGTCACCTAGGTTCAGTCCTGATTAGTTTGGGTGGGAAGCAAAGAGGCAGGATGTGCGTGGTCATGGGCTGGCCCTCGAACACCACAGGAACAGAGAGTGTGTCTCATCCACTGCTGTGTCGTTCTCCGTGGCAGGCTGAGTGCCTTGCAGAAAGCAGGATAAATGAAGGAAATAGTGGATGGATGAGTTCGGGGGTGGCGATGGCTGTAGGGTGTTGGGATCCCTGAGATTTGCTGGTGGAAGCTGTCTTTCTTACACATTGGGGTTTATGTCCCATTATTAGTATCGCCTCTCTGCCTCAAGGGACTTCGTTGTCTGCCATGGTTTCTTTTCCCTGAATGGGACTCTTCTCGAAGTGGACAGAATTTGGTATGCCCGTGCCTTCTCCTTTATTGATACTTGAACTTTCTTGGGTACAGAAAAAATGGGATAAAAATAGAATTTCTTTGTTATCTAACATAATCTAAAAATCATCTAAAATTTAATATATCATCTAAATATATTTTATTTTAGTTCACGTCAAAAATTTGACTAAATTGGCCCCTTCGTCATGGTAGGTGTCTGTCTTTGAACTTCGGCTCATCTGCCTCTTGAGTGCTTTCTCCCAGCGTTGGCTCTCTCCAATAGCTCGATTCGCCGTGTGCTGCCGCTGTGCAGTTCTGTGGCTTCGGCCTTGACCCCCAGCCCCAGCTCCAGTTCCGCAGTTTGCACTGTGCACAGGCCAGCTCTCCCTCACCCTCGCCCTGATGCCTCAAGGTCGCTGTGGTTCATCCTCCTCTTTCCTAAATGCTGTGTGTCTATGCAGGACATCACTCTTCCCCAAACTCCTTATGTGATTAACCCCCATCACTCTTGACTCATCTTTCTCATTTATCCTCTCTCCTGTCCAGCTCTGGGGCATGTCTTCTGTTTCTCTTTCCCAGGCCTGGCAGTGACCGCCGCCTGCCTCGTCCACAGGCAGGGCTTCCTAATCCTTCTCGACTGCAGTCACTTCCCAGTCCATCCCATTTGTTTGCCAACAGAGTGATCTACAATAATCTAATTCATTGTCGGCTCTGTCCTGCAGGCGGCCCCTGGGATGCTCTTTACCTGTGTTCGGTTTGTGTCTTCCTTGGCTCTCAATTATACACAAGAAACGCTTGCTTAATAAGTGAGTGTTTGGAACTAGGAAACTGGAATTACGAAACTGTCGTAGGAATTCACTGAAGCCAAGCCAAACTGTCCTTTGGCCCAGTACCCAGAGACTGGCAGCTGATTCATAAATCTATTTAGAAAATGGAGAACTTGACCAGACATATTTTCACAGTACAGCTGCCGATGAACAGTAAAAACAAAAGTTTGTCATCTGGGCCTCTGTTTTCTTAAAATAAAGCAAATGCTACCTCCATTGTGGGCTTGCTGCAAACATTAAATGTGACATTGTAAAGGCACCCGGCACGGGGCCCAAGTAAATGCAAATAAACCCCAACTGAGTCTTAATAAAGAGGTGGGCTGAATGAATGAATTTGAACTGACATCATGAAAAGTATAAGTATTTTATGTCACGACTGACAAATTCAGGGTCAACAAAATTTGGCATTAAGACTGTTGTGAAGTGTGTTAGCATATATTCTCTCATTTATTCTTTCTTTTTTTTGTTTTTTTAAGAGTTTATTTTTAGAGAGAAGGGAAGGGAGGGGAAAGAGAAGGAGAGAAACATCAGTGTGTCAGAGGTACCGTGATCGGTTGCTTCTCACATTTCCCCAACTGGGGACCTGGCCCCAGGCATGTGCCTGACTGGGAATCGAACCAGTGACCTTTCTGTTTGCAGGCCAGTGCTCAATCCACTCAGCCACACCAGCCAGAGCATATCTCATTTATTCCCCAAAGTAAACTTGTGATACAAGTAGCACGTTCTCCAATTTACATATAAGTTCAGCTGAGGAAAGTGAAAACTCTTTCGTTACACAAAGATCCCTTACCCTGCTGGAACCGAGACTTTTCTCTGAGAGTTCTAGTTTCCTGTCCTGTGCTTCTCCCAAGTACCATGCTCCTCAAATATCTTCCCGATTGTTTCTTTTCTACTTCATATTTTTAGGTTTTAGGTATTTTGAAAAGGCCTATGACTTTCCATTTCAACATTTGATTTACTCTCCTTGTCCTGTTTTGTTTTCTATTTGCTTATTTTAAAATCTTTGCTTTTGCATTTGTATTCTGGGCGGGTGGGAGCCTCTCAGATACTGTGTCAGCAGCTGCAGCAGCCTGCCGCTTACAAAAGCGCAGGAAACGTTTCCAGTGTGGGGAGTGCAGGTGAGTGGTGCACACTCACATCAGCCTGCATCTGTTGTGAGGACTGTCGTGTAAATGGGTTACGAAGTATCAGTGAACATGTAGGCAGTTGCTATAAACTAAAGGTATACAAATCCTCGACTTTTGAAATAGTCAGAGCCTGCGTAGCGTGCTGACTGCAACTTTTTACGACTTAGAAATATTGCAGAGATAACATTTTTATGGACTTGGCGTTTTATGAAAATAGTATTTGCAGCTGTGAACAGCCCCCTTCTTTTTATCATCTACCTGGCAATAAGGGCTAGGACCAGCCTTTGTTACACTGTTATGTGTTCCCTGTTACAGACAGGGCGGTGACATTGGCATTGCACAGAAGTGGCGTCAGTCTCTGTGGGGCGGCGGCAGGTATACCGTCTGTGGGAGACCCGTCGCTCCTCATTTCAGTGGGTGTAGTCTTCATTTCCGATTCGTTCTTTCTATTTTTCTGTCTTAACTTTTACGTTTTCATCTCTCTGTTGAAGTTCTCCCTGAGTTCAACCACTCTCCCCTCAGGCCACTGAGCACCCTCATAACCCATGTTTTGAACCCTGCAGCTAGTAGATTGCACGTCTTCCTTTTGTTTAGTTCTTTGCCTGGAGTTTTGTTCTGTTCTTTCATTGGGGCCATGTTTCTTTGTCTCCCCATCTTGGCCACCCTGCTGTGTTTGTTTCTATGTATTAGGAAGGGCTGCTATGTCTCCTGGTCTTGGCAGCGTGGCCTCATGTAGTGGCCTCAGGTAAGGTCCAGCAATGTAGTCTCCCTGGTTACCTGAGCTGAGTGCTCCAGGAGCAGGTCATGTGTGCTGTCCGGCTGTACTTGAGCCTTGATTGCTGTTGGCACATCAGTGGGAGGGGCTGACCCATAGAGTGATTGGCTGTGAGAACTGGCCATGACTGCAGTGAAGGAGAGTCAGTGCTGGTGCTGACCTCACAGAGCGGCATTTGCTTGAGCGGGGCTCTGGTGCTTGCCAAGTCTCCTCTCTCTGGATGTGGTTTGTGGAGGTGGCTGTGCACTGCTCTGGTGGTGTGGTCTGAAGCTTGTCATCGGGTATGTTGGATCTGGGGCTTTTTTGGAGGGGCTCTGATGCAGGCCAGGGTCAGCCACTGCCTGTGCCTGGCCAGGACCACCTGGGATGAGGGGCTGCTGCTTGTGCTGGGCTTGGAGGTGTCCTGGAGAGGCTACGCTGTGACCCGAGGTTGGCTGTCACTAGCGCTAGACTTGGAACCACTTGGCAAGCGGCGCAGGGCATGCCAAAGCCAGGGGCCGCTTGTTTCAGGTTTGTAAACCTGTGAGAGATTTTAGGAAAGTTCGTAGCTTAAGCAGGGATAAGACATTTGTATGGAATAGCCACCAGAAATGGCTTGGGTGGGCCTGCAATTTGGGTGGGGTGCAGTTTCCTGGTATCAGCAGGGCAGGGCAAACAGTATGTCCAGGTTAATGGAGACTCAGACTTGGGGCCAGCCTGCATGTGTAGACTGGGTGGGCGGAGGGCTCAGCAAAGGAACAAGAGTCTCTGCCAGCACTTCTGTCTGAGAGAAAGCTGCCCTCACTGAGTAAATCCACCTGCGGGCCCTTTAAGAGGACCGCCTGGGACTAGAGCCTTCCTTTGCTTCGCTCAGCCACAGTTCCCACTGGTTTTCACAGCCAGAATCTATGGCGATTTGTCTTCCAGACACTGTAGCCTCGACCTGGGGAGCCTGGTGTGGGGGTTTGACTTGCATTTTTCTAAAAACTAGTTGCATCTTTCCATGTGTCTGTAGGTCCTCCTTGGAAAAGTGTCTCCTCAGATCCTCTGCCCTAGTTTTAATTGAATTGTTCGGTTTCTTCATTGTTGTTGTTCAGTTGCGTGAGTTCTTTATAGATGTTGAATATTAACCCCTTACTGGAAGTATCATTTGCAAAAATCTTCTTCCGTTCAGTCAGTTGCCTTTCGGTTGTGTTCACAGTTTCCTTTGCTGTTCGGAAGCTCCTGGTGGGAAACATTGGCTTTTGTTTGCCTTTCCCTTGGAGTCCATTTTATAGAAGCACCTCCAAGATCAGTGTCCAGAAGCTCAATGTGTATGTTTTATTTTTATATTTTATTTTTTAAGATTTTATTTATTTTTAGAGAGAGGGGAAGGGAGGGAGAAAAAGAGGGAGAGAAACAGCAATGTATGGTTGCCTCTCACATGGCCCTCATGGGGACCTGGCCTGCAACCCAGGCATGTGCCCTGACTGGGAATCGAACTGGGACCCTTTGGTTCCCAATCCACTGAGCTACACCAGCCAGGACTATATTTTATTTTATTTTATTTTAAATTGAAAAAACTAATTGACCTTATTAAACAACTCATGAATTGGGCAACACCTCATCTAGCAAAGAGAAGGGAGCCCTCTTTTTTGTATTTTATTAAGGTCTTACATTCCAGTTTTTAATCCATTTTGAGTTAATTTCTGTGTATGGTGTAAGATAGTGGTCTAATTTCATTCTTTTATATATAGCTGGCTAGTTATTTTTTAATTTAATCTATTTTAATCCATTTTGAATTTATTCTTGTATATGTTGTAAGAAGACAGTGTAATTTTATTTTTTGCCTGTATCTGTCCATTTTTTAAAAATATCATTTATTGAATAGACTGTCTTTGCCTCATTGTATGTTCCTGCCTCCTTTGTCATATATCAATTGACCATGTGGGTGTGGGTTTATTTCTGGGCTCTTTGCTCTGTTCCATTGGCCTGTGCATCTGTTTTTATGCCAGTACCATGCTGTGTTGATGACAGCTGTCCAGTTTTTCCAACATTGTTTATTGAAGAGACTTTTCTTTGTATAGTCTTGGCTTCTTTCTTGTAAATTAGTTGCCTATATATGTGGTGGGTTTATTTTGACTCTGTTGGTCTATGTGTCTGTTTTTCTGCCAATACCATACTGTTTTGATTACTATAACTTTGCAGTATAGTTTGAGATTGGTGTGAATGACACCTCCAGAATTGTTCTTTTTTCTCAGGATTGAAGGAAGGATTCTTGATCAGAGCCAGCTTCAAGCATGTATGACCTATACAGTTTCACAGATTGTGTGCTCAGAAGCTCTCTATACTTGGCTTAATGCTGTGCTGTCGCCATCTAAAAATTCTTAATCATTCATGAACAAAGGAGTCCTCATTCTGGTTTTGCACTGGGATCCACAAAGTGTGTAGCCTGATTCTAGGAAAATGGTTCAGATTTCTAGAAATGGGGAGTGGGGAGAGATGGCAACAAGAGAGAGCATAGGATTCTGAGAGGCATGATGAGAAGCGTGCAGGTATGTCAGAGGGTTAGCAGAACAACTCGAAGACACCAAAGGATTTACGTTGTTCGAACGAAGCTTGGAAGATGAGTTGAAGCAGCGTTTGGATACTACCCTGGAAGTGATGAGTGATCTCCGTTGATTAGTGAGTGGGAGATTAGTAGGAGGTATAGTTTAATGACGACTAGTGTGGCGGTAGTATGCAGGTTGGATTTAGGAGCAGTGAGGTAGAAAGTAGAGAATCACAAAGCTGGTCCAAAGCCCAGGGGTATAGTAATCAGGGATTAAATAATGTAGAAGAGGTATAGGAAGCAGAGCATTGAGAACGGCTATGAAGGGAAAGTAGATGCCGCTTTGACCACACATGGGAATTGAGAAAAGACCAGGAGGCTAGGAGTTCTCCGGCAGTCCCGGGTCAACCATGCGCTCCTGGCTGTGCTTGGGAAGGACGGGATGGCATGCAGCAGTTTATTTGTGGGAGGAATGGTGGGTTTAGTTTTAGGTATTTAATATGACAGCAGGGTTTCAAAATAAAATGGTTCATTTTGCAATTAAATAAAAATAATTGCTCATGGAGACAAGAGGTGGAGAAGAGGAAGGACAGTTATCTGTCAAATGTCGCATAAAGGCAAAGGCGTTGAAGACCTAGCCAAGGCTTTTCGGTCACAGCTTCAGAGGAGTGACGAGACGAGCAGCCCAATAAAGACTGTGTGGGAACTGGGGAAATTAGGTGGCATTTCCTACATTTGTCATGTCTCTTCTGCAAACTCAGTTCCTCATTTGGATGGTACAGTCCCGTCTCATTGGGTGGTACACCCAGTCTCCATGCAGAAATGAGGTCATCATCTTTGACTCCTCCTCCTGTATTCAATCCTTTCCTTCCTCAGTATTCAATTAGCTCTCTCGCATCCTTTCTGCCTAGGCCCAGGGTCCCTTGAATCTTCCCACATCTCTTTGTCCCACCACCGCTTGTCCTCACCTTATAAGACTCTAAAGGCAAAGGCCTCTGGAACAGTCTGATCCTCATCTTCCCCTCCCCGTTCCAACCCTCACCATCTCATTTTTCTTTGGAAGCAGGGATTTTCCTACAATACAGCCTGATTGTGTCACTTTCTGCCAAAGTCCCTGTCATGAATAGGATGTGTTGCCCTCAAAAGATGTTGAAGTCCTAACCCCAGTGCCTGTGCATATTACCTTATTTAGACATAGAGTGTTTGCAGATGATCACAGCAAGATGGGCTCATTAGGGTAGGCCCTAATTCGCTATGACTGTCTCCTCATGAATAGGGGATACAGCCAAGGATGCCGAAGTTTGCTGGCAAACCACCAGAAACCAGGGGACAGGAATGAAAGGGATTCTCCCTCTCATCCCTCAGAAGGAACCAGCTCTGCTGACATCCTGGTTTTGAATCAAGTCTGTAGTCCGCAGAACCACGAGACCCTACATTTATGTTTCATAAACTTAGTTTAAACAACCCGCTGTGTGGCTCTTTGTTACAGCAGCCCTCGGAAATCAGTACAGACCCTAACAGAACCCCGTCCTCCACCCGGCCCTGCCCAGGGCTTTCCGACTAAAGTCCAAACTCCTTAACACAGCTCCAAGACCCACACGATCTGGTCTCTGCTAACATCTTCAGGTTTTTCTCTTTCTTTTTTTTTTTTTTGCCCCCTCCCCCATCCTCACTTGTTCTCTGCACTGCAGGAGTGATCGGCTTTGCCCGTTTTTTTCTATACTTGCTCTCTCTCACCTCTGATCTTTTGCACATGCCATTCCCTAGTGGCTACAGTATGTTTCTGCCTTTCCTTTTCATCTCACCCCCTCAAAAGTCTCGGCTTAGTCCTCTTCATTCATTTATTCAACACCCACAGTTGACATTTACTACTGTATTAGTTCCAGGCCTATAGCGAAATGGTTAGACAATTATAGAACTTACAAAGTGATCCCTTGGTGAGTCTAATGCCCACCTGGTACCATACAGAGTTATCACACTATCGTTGACTATATTCCCTGTGCTTTGCTTTACGTCTCCGTGAATATTTCATAACTGCCAATTTGTGCTTCTTAATTCCCTCAGCTTTTTCACCAAGCCCCCAGACCCCTCCCCTCTGGCAACCGTCAGTTTGTTCCCTGTATCTGTGAGTCTTTTCTGTTTTGCTTGTTCATTTACTTTGTTTCCTAGATTCTACATGTAAGTGAAATCTTATGCATTTGTCTTTATCTGCCTGACTTATTTCACTTAGCATAATAACCTCTAGGTCCTTCCATGTTTTTGCAAATGGTAAGCTTTCATTCTTTTTATGACCAAGTAATATTCCATTTTATATATATACCACTTCTTCTTTATCCAGTCATGTACCAATGGTTGCTTCCATATCTTGGCCATCGTAAATAATGTTGCAATCAACATAGGGGCACATATATCTTTTTAAATTAGTGTTTTGAATTTCTTTGGCTAAACACCCAGAAGTGGGATTTTTGAGTCATATGGTAGTTCTATTTTTAATTTTTTGAGGAACATCCATTTTGTTATGCTACCCGATACTCAAACTATACTACAAAACTATAGTAATCCAAACAGCATGGTACTGACATAAAAACAGACACAGAAATCAATGGAGAGAGCCCAGAAATAAACTTACACCTGTATGGTCAATTAACCTGTGACAAAGGAGGCAAATATACAATGAAGTAAATGGTGTTGGGAATATTCAACAAGTAGTTTTGAAATGCCAGGTAGTGTTTCAAAGTAACAAAACAGATAAAGCCTTCTCCTCCTGGGATTCTCAGGCTACCAGGGGGACCAATAGCCCATGAGGCAACAGGAGACAAGTGATATCAGCAGAATGTTGAAGGCTGTATAATCGATGGAGTATGAAATATGCTTAAGGATGCACAGCAGCACTGAACCCCGAGCCTGGAATGAGAGAAGCCAACTAGGAGTAGTTCAGATCACCCCAGTTCAGATGCTCAGCCAAGCTCAGAACCCTGGGCTGTGGCATATCCCTGAAGGCAGGGTGTGAGAGGGGGCTGAGAAACAGGGGGGCTGGTGCAAAGTTTACATAAAAAGTCGGGAGGTCTTTCTCACCTCATGCTGCCCCCACCTTGCTATAAAAAAAGGAGGACTGATTGCTGAGGGCAGGGGAGTATAAGGGGATTAAACGGTAATGGAAAAAATACAATAAAGATTTTTTTTAAAAGGACAGCTCAGGGAAAAAGAGTTTTTGGCTATTAAAAATGATAGTAGAAATAAAATGTCCAGTAGAAGTTTTGAAGAAAAAAGTAGAAAATCCTGAACAAGAAGGCCAAGAGGCAGAAAACAGGAGGAAAAAATAAATGAAAATTAGAGAATCAGTCCAGAAGACCCAACAAATAAATTTAATCCTAAGGAAAGAGAAAACATAAAACAGAGGAGGGGGGTGAGTGGAGAGAGAGAGAGACTCTGAAATATTTCAGTCTCTAGATTAAGAGATCACTGAATCCCTAGCCCAATGGTGGAAAACAGACCTACTCTAAGACATATAAAATTTCAGAATGCCAAGCATAAAGAGAAAATTCTAAATATTTCTAGAAATCTTTCAAAATGACATGCAAAGCAGAATGGTATCAGACCTCTCAACACCAACCCTGGAAGCTAGAACATTCTTTCAGAATTTTGATAGAAATGCTTTCCAGCATGGACTTCCAAGACTATATAAGTTTTCAGTTTTAAACTGTCTTGCAAATGTTATGTCCCAAGATATCTTTTCCAGAAATCTGCTGGAGGGTGTGCTTGTTAAAACAAGGAAGTGGACCAAGAAAGCCGAAGCTGCGTGCTCCAGAAACAGGGGTCCCACCTGGGGGGGGGGGACGTTCCCCGGGTGATAGGGAAGGGAAGTTTCGAGGTGGCTGTTGGGCATCAGGTCCCAGCAGGAGGATGAAGGACTATAGGAAGGACCCCTCCAAAATGGGGCAAAAAACAAAAAAAAGAGAGAAATGGATTCATTTCTTGATTTTTAAAAAGTTTATCTCTGTTGGAGTGTTTGATACACAATTAGTAATAAGTACACAGAAACCTAGCCAAGGAAAAAAGATGCGATAATAAAATATAAACATCTAGCTGTGCCCATTACAACTCAGCTGCGTGTATGTACACGGTCCTTGTAAAAGCTGAATGTCAATTGAACTGACGAGATGTAAACCCTGTCTTAGAGGGTGGCGGGAGGGTTAGTGCGTGCATGTTAGCGGAGTGTGAAGTAAAAAGAAATAAGGAATCTGATCCTGAACGATCAACATAGTGTAAGCATAGCATCTGAAAATACGGAGTCGCCAGAGAAATAGCGGAAACTCGACAGCAACTGTTTCTGGGGACCAGGAATGGGAGGTGGAGAGGGCGTGTCCCGGCGTGTCTCACCCGAACCTTGACGCGCTGTTTGACTTCTAAAGCTGTATGCATGTACGGCTGTGATTAAAAACTAAAGAAAACACTCCCCCCCCCCCCACACACAGAAACGTGTACACAAATACGAATGGCGACATTATTTACAACCCGAAGAGGAGAAACAAATGCCTATCAGCGGATGACGGGATAAATAAAGCGAGGTCTGTATTGTACCTACGGTGGAATACTGCCCTTCCGCAGGAAGGCATTGGCACATGGACAACATGATGAGCCTTGAAAACAGTCTGCTTAAGGAGAAGACGCTAGTCATGGAAGAGTACGTGTTGTAGGAAGCGTTCGGCACAGGCGCAGCTACGGGGAGAGCAGACGGATTAGTGGCTGGCGGTTGGGGAGGTGGGGGTGCATGGGGCATAGCTGTGAACAGGTGGAAGGTTTCTCCTGGGGGAGAGGAAAATACTCTATCATCATATTGTGTCTTGCTTGCCCAAGCCTGTCGATGTACCAAAACCCACTGAGTTTTGAACAGTGAATTTTATGGTAGGAGAATCACATCATTATTTTAAAATTCAAGGGAAAAAACCCCAATTCATAGTGATGTTGTGAGGAATAAATGAAATAACGTGTGTGAAGCATCCAGTCCCGAGCCTGGTGTAAATACTAAAATGAGCACATGTGTAGTACTTACTATGTGCCAGCACTCTTCGGGGTTCCCAACGTGTCCGTTCACTTTCCTCTCACAGCAACTGTGTGAGACAGACCCTGTACTTCGCTCCATGTTCTAGGCAAGGAGACTGCGGCTGGGGGCATTCAGCTCTTTGCCTGAGGTCCCACAACTAGCGCAGCCGTCAAGCTGGGCTGCAGTCCCGCAGTCGGCTCAGCATCTTTCCTCTGCACCCTCCATGGGGCGCCCTCCTGGGCACACCTCCCAGAGCCTGCACTGGTGCTGTGTGTCCATCCCCATGGGCACTGCACATCTGCCGTGGCTCTGAGGACCACTTGTGTGTCCTTTCCCTCGTCTGTGTCCTTGACCACAGTGGGCCTTCCACAAAGGCAGGGACTGTGCTCATCTCAGTCACTGTCCCTCCAGGCCCTTCGAATGTTGGAGGGTAAGCAGTAGCATGAAGCAGAAGTATTTTTCCTTGGTATGAATCCCATGAGCAAATGAAGGGGAAGTTGCGGGAGCATAAGAGATGGAAGATTCTAGAAAAATATGAGATCATTGATGGAGCAAGGCATCTGAGAGAGCAGAAGACATAAGGTTAAGATTATAATGGGGAACCGTGGACCTGGGGCAGATGGGAGACCACCCCCTTCAAGCCTGAAGGAGAGGAGGAAATGACAAATCTTGTGAGAGCAGCAGCAGCTAGATAAGGAAGCTCATACCAGATGCCTTGATCATCTGATAACTAAGGGGCAGGAATCTTGGGCGGGGGCATGCAGGAGAGAGAGTGGGAGACTGAGGCAAGAGTTATGGGGTCGCTTTAATATGACGATGAATAAATATGATGGCCCAGAAAGAAAGCCCATGCACACAAAATTATACATCCATATTAGGGATCCATGGACCCAGGGTTGAGAATCCCGGCTCTCAGCAATTCATGGGATGAGATACAAGTAGTTCTGAGAAGTCATTTGAAGGCAAGCAGCTTGCATGCATGGCATGCGAGTCTGTGTTTCTGGGAGGGCAGTCACTGAGGCAGGGCTGAGGCTGGGGATCCGGGTTTCAGAGCAGCGGAGGGTGAAGCGGGGAGACAGAGGGTGGAGAGGGAAAGCGAAGTACGAGCCAGTGAGGCCATGGCCAAGGTGGCGGCAGAGGCAGGTGGAGGGCGGAGCGTAGGAGGTGGGAGAGGGGCGCCGTGGGGGCAGGTCCCCAGGGCCACGGTGTCTGGGGAGAAGATAAAAATAATACTAAAACCAAAAGTGGGTCTTCAGTTCATCATCATGACGCCTCAGCGATTCTAAACACTACGCTGCTTCTCCCTGTAAAAGCCTGGGTCTGAGGCCCACACAGTCGTTGGCCTCTGGGTAGACTCTGCCACCGAGGGGCAGATGCAGAGACGAAGCCGGAGGGAGTGGTGCAGGATGTGGGCGAGGTGGCAGCGGTGGCGGCGACGTGGGGCCGAAGCTGAGTGGGCGCTCTGGCAGAAAAAGGCTCCTTCTGCCTGGTGGGTGTGGGCAGCACCGCACGCGGCTTTCGTCTCCTGCCACCTAGACGTCATCTGAAATCCTCCATCTCCTTTTGCCTGCAACCAGCTACCACTCATAACTGTGTTTCATCATCTTTAAAAGTCAGCCCCAGCCAGACCCGCACTTTGTCCCATTGCCCGTTTCACCTCTTTCATCTTCCGGACCCTGTGCTCCTCGAGGGCAGTGACTGTGTCATCTCTGAGTCACTGGGCCCTGCAGGTAGGAACCCAGGTACAGTCCGACCGGCGGCGAGGATATTTTGCTTCTCCCTATGGATGCCTTGGGTCCAGATTTTTTTTTAGGGAGATCCACAGTCACTACACAAATTTTTCTTTTTTAATCCAAAAGACCATCAAGACATTGTCCGTGGAGCCCTGAGTGATGACCGCCTCCACCCACATGGACACCACTGGCCATTAGCCGAGTTGTAATGTACTTAGTCTTGTCACAGCGGTGCGTGGGTGTTTCTCTGGTGTCCCAAAGGAATTTAGGTGCGTCTGGAAACCCCTCTGCAACCTATTCCTGGGGAGGAGTAATGCAACAGAGAAACCAGGGTTCGAGCACCTGCTTCCCTGGAGAGGCACAAGAGGCTGACCGTCTCTGTGAGGTCAACCACTGCTAAAAGAGACCGAATGTCTGCCATCTCTTCCTAGTCTTCTGCCCACCCCCAGGGGGGCCCCTGTGGGCTTCTGACTGAGGAGTTGCCCACCACTGGCTAACGGACGTCGACCGGAACAGCCTGGTTTCACCTTTGAGGTCGGAAGCAGGACCGGTCTAGAGGAGAAACTGAAGAAGCAAGAGAAGTACAAAGGCAGTCCTCCATCCAGAGTGCCCATGGCCAGGTTCCAGGCCCTTAGTCAGAACAGAAGCCAACGGAAAGACCCAGCATCTTCCCTCCCCGTCAGAGCTGCCGCACAGCTGCGTGTCCTGGTCCCTCCACCGCAGACTGGCTGCGGGAGCCATGTGGTCTCCAGGCCACGGGGAGGCCATACCTACCATTCGGTCAACATGACTCAGGGCACCGCGCACCCTCCGCAACCACAGTCAGGCTTGGAGCCCTTGGACATGTACATTTGAAGATGGACATTTGACCTCAAGACAAGCATCAGGGGTTGGGGCACAAGATAGAGCTTTTTTACTGCGTGGCTCATTTTAGTAAATGTGCCTTCGAAAAATAAGCCTGGTCTGTGTGAAGGAACGTAGCTGCCCATTTCACACAGCGCCTGCCTGAGCCCTCCTCTGCTGCTCCTCATAGGAAACGTGTAAATAATTGAAATCGTTGATTGGGTTAAAGAGATCCTCAGCCCATGGTTGTTCTATAAATAAAAGAATGAGTAAATAATATAGTGACCTTGAATTTCTAGCCCTCCTCCTTAAAGAGGTCATTGTGTTTCGTTTGCACCCATAAGGCCATTGTTTTGGGACTCTTGAAAAAGGTTTGGTTTAGGCTGGGGCGGGCTCGTGTAAGGAAAGCGCTTTTAGTTTGTTTCAGGTGTACTGGCACTTTTTCCCTTAGCTCTTTCACTAAAAATGAAGAATTTGTTTATCTCTGTTGTAAGGAGCCAGAAACCAGGGCTTTGCGTTCACAGCTGGGGTCAGAGGGAGAAGGCCAGGAGTTCCTCCGCTTCTTATCTGAAATCAGCCAGGTTTAGGTAGCCCCGAGTCTGACAACTGCTGGAGGAGGAAACAAAAGGGGGAAGGAAGAGAAAAATGCTTATGAAGAGGAAGTGGTAAGAAGCTTCTACATTTCAGTGAGACCTGTTCGGTCAGGTGATTGCTGTTGGGGAGGAGACAAGAAAAAAAAATTTAAGTAAAATGTCCTTATAAAGACAAAATCTATTTCTTTCTTGGCTGACGATTTGTCATTTTAGTCACTTCCTGCCTTGTGACCACACACTTGGGTTGACAAAGTTCTGCAAATCAGAAGGACAGGGGTTTCTGATCGCAGGCCAGCACCGCTGACGACGGTTTCCCAGCAAGGTACAGTTTCTGTCTTTTTGCCATTTCTGAGTGCTTTGGGTGCCGTGCTTGTTGGGTGGCTCTGGGTCTGTGGGTTGTAGACTTTTGTCTCCAGAGGACTGGAGTTCTGGGCACCTGTCACCTGTGCCCTTGGGGAGCCCTGCCACGGTTAAACTGCTCAGCAAGGCTGCAGCCACCTCCTGTGGCTGTCCAGAGTGGGACCCCTCCACTCTCGCGGTGGCTTCCCCAGGTACTCATGGCTATCGCCTCCCAAAACTGGGATTTGTTTTCTTTTTAAACCATGTTGTGATTTATGTCTATGGCTTTATTTCAGGGAGGCTATTTACTGTGATTTTTATCTACTTTAAACTGTTTTCAGGAAAGTATATATCGATCATTTAGGTTGCGCCTAATGGGGTGGTTTAATTTTAGCTCCTGTGGTTCTATATTTCTAAAAAATCTCCTGAACAATCCTTTAGCGGATATATTAACATCTTGAGTCACAGGTTAGTGCGTTACTGCTTATTTGAGTGATTCTGGTGCCTGCAATTTTTTAATGGGTGTGCTTAACAACCACATGGAATGAGAGGGCACCTCTTCTCATTTATTCTCTAAAAATAAAAGCCATTTGTGTCCCTTAACTGTACTTTTTCATAAATTTGTCTGAACTATTTGTTATGCTTATGATCACACAGATGACTGAAATTTTGGATGAAAGTTTTCTGTCTACCATAGCAATTCTTCTGAAGTCGATAGGGGATATTTATTCCAGGAACTTGGTTGAAACACAGACTTTTTGGAATTTGTGGCATCAGCCTCTATTTAATTATGATCACAACAGGTGATAAGCATAAAAGCTACTCAGACTGGAAGTGGATTCATACATCAGCACACTTCACAAAACCTAATTTTTTAAAAGTCAAGTATAGCAGCTTGTTTTCTGAAATTGTTTTCCTCAGGACAACTTTTTAAAAAATCGTTAAACAAAGGTGTTTTATCCGCACACGTTTTGATTTTAACTTTATGTAAGTTTATCCTAACTGGTTTCTATTCAATCAAATCGTGGAAAGAATATCTGCACAGGCAATTTTGAATGAGGGCAACCATGTATATAGAAATGCGAATTTCTGGGCATTGCCAAAGGTGACCATCGATATTGCTTCCCATGTCTCACTTGAAAAAAATGTGGAATTGGGAGAGGCAGACTTGAACCCTCTGAAAGAACAAATGTAAAGATAAGCTGGGTGTGGTTTTAGGTAAAAATGTTGATGAGAATAAAGCAAATGAGGGTGCAAAGGTGTGTCAGGATTTTCCTCACCCTGGGAGGGAACGAAAGGCAATGTGAAAAAGTTAACTCGAAGGAGTAAAAGGTGTCTTGATTTAAATCAAATTTGGCTTATTAAACAGCCACCTGATGTGTTTAAAATATCTGTTCCTCTTCATTCTCGCTCCTGGCCATCACGTCGGGGAAGAACCCTCTGGTCTGGCCCTGCAGACAAGCATGGCGGTGGTGGTGGAGCTGGGCCCGTGGGGCCATTTCATTAGCCACCTCTGGGACGCGTGTCTTTGCTCTGTCACGTTTCAGATTGTGCCTCATTCGTAAATTATGCCTTGAAATGGGTGGTAATTTGGGAAACAATTTCTGGGTTTTAGCATCCTTTATAATTCTCTTTCTAAGCCCTTTGGGGAAGGGGAGGCTAACAAGTAAACAGACTCTTCAAATGAATCCAGTGAAGTTAGAGAGAATGGGGCAAGTAACACTAACACTGAACATTTGTAATTTCTGTGTGCGGCCAGTCTTCATGCACGACACCATTTAGTCCCCTTTACAGATGTGGGGTGGGCTTTGATCTTTGCAGGAACTGGCCCAAGGGTACCGGGCAGTTGGAGGGGGCAGGGGCCACAGGGAGCCAGGATTTCGGGCTCCATGCTGCCTCTGTAAACCTGTGCATCTAGTCCGGGTCCTCTCTTCCGCCCCAGCATACTTTCTCCCCAGTTGTAGGTAATTGAAGGCTTTTATTTCTGGAGCTACCTGAAGAGATCTGGGCACTCAGAGCTTTAAGAGGCAGGGAAGGAAATCAGAGGTGAAGGGAGAGAGAGGAAGACAGAGAGACAGAGAAAGACAGAGGGGGAGAGAATGAGAGAGGGGAGAGAGGGACAGAGAAAAGAGAAAGAGAAGGAAAAAATGGCAATAAACCCAGAAATATTTTTATTTTTATAATAACAGATACCACTGCCGATTTCACATAATAGTAGGATGAAGTATTTTCCTTTAATTAATGCACACTTTTACTGAAGAATTATGCGCCCTCACAAACTTGCTCAACCACTTCCCCCATCTTATTTCTTGTCACTTCCTTCTGCCTCGCTGACTCCCAGGTCCCTGACTTATACATGTTCTGGGTGCACAAGACCACAAGCCACCAGGAAGTCCTATGTTCTTTCACTTGTTTTTTTTTTTTTTTTTTTTGGCAGCTACAGTTTCTCCAATTGCTTCCTTCTTTATTTGTAAACCCCCTGGTTATTTTTCAAGGCTCCTGCCTAAGAAGCATGCCCTTAGGGAGGTTTTTTCCTGTTGGGCTCCACTCCTGTGTTTCTTGCACAAGTGTCTTCTAGGTGCCCTTGCTGCAGGCTTCCATGCTAGAGTAAGGACAGTGATACTAATACCGCGCTACTCTCAAGTCCTGAATTGCTGACAGCCTGAGCTCCTTCCCTGGTCTCTCCACACACACAGTAGGTGCTGATGATAGTTATCGAATTGCAAATTGGTCGCAAGTATTTTTTTCTCAGTTCCTTAGAGATCTGTGGGCGCTTCTTCTTTGATTTCACTGATTAACTTCATATGTACTGAGCTCCCCCTGGGATTGCTATGAAAGGAGATGCAATAATAATGTAACATTTTGCACCCCACCATCCCTCCTCCTTGCCAAAGCACTTCTTTATTTTAGCCTCAAAGCACTGGTGGACACTGACCTCAAGGAATTTCAGAAACTGACCAAGGACCACTGCAGACAGGCAAAATTGCAATCTCATTATTTTAGCCGAAGTGCATTCACGGAGCTGGCACTAGGCTACCCTTATCAAAACTATGTCCTTGATAATGGGTTTCTTTGATGACAAAGAACAAAGCACCATATAGCACTAACTTTTACTCACTTGGGAGTATTCTCAGCACATACTCAAGGCAACTTCTCCTTGTTACCTGAAGAGTAAAGGCCCCTCTGTACATACAGGAGAGAGAGCAAACCAGTTTTAACATGAGGTTAGGTGAAATGGTAAGAAATTTTCTTATAAAATTATAGTTAGGAAGTTAAAATGGATAAAGACTGCAACGGTATTGGGCTTCATGACTGACAGCCAACTTTATGGCAGGGTAACATCATTTAGATGAATCTAGTTGTCTTCCTAGGTTTTTTGTTTGTTTGGGGTTTTTTGGTCAGTCGTTGCCCTACTCAGAGATATCGTTCAATGAAATGATGCTGTTCCATCTGCATATGGAACCCTGCAGAAGTAAAACTTAGAATTAGAGTTCACCAGAGTGTAAACCTCATCGGTACCAGCAGATTTCAAGAGCCTCAAGTCTCCCCAGGCTGCTAGGTGGCAGTGTACTTCTTAAACCAAAAGCGTTGCTGTTTCACATGGTTTTCATTTTGAAGTTCTAAGACGTTGCCACCTGATTAGATATTCATCTTCTAGGGGAGCCTCCCCACAGCTGCCGCGACCCTGGGCACCCACCACTGGCTTTCCTCCACGTCCTCTTGATTCAACTTCCTTACCCTGTTGCCCGTTTTGTTGTTTCAGTTTGTCCATTTCAGTCATTCCAGTGTTCCCAGCAGCGTCTTAGTCAGTCCATCGGGTAAGACGCTGCAGGCGGCAGGGGGCGGAAGGGAGACTTTCCAATGTATCAGCTTAATAATAACATCTAAGATTGGGCTGGCCAAAAAGTCTGTATGGCTTTTTCCGTAAAATAAAATACACATTTTTAATTTTCACCGATGACTTCATTGATTGGGCTACTTGGAGTATGTTAGCTGTCTCCCACTATCGGCTTTCAGTGGGTAGAGGCCAGCGGTGCTGCTAACCATCTTCCACGACAGCCCCTCAGCAAAGAGTTATTAGGCTGAAGTGTCAGTAGTGCCGAGAAACTTCACAAACCACTTTTGACACGTTCAGTCAGTCACAGCACCTTCTCCATACACTGCACAAACCTTTTTTTTTTTTTTGCATTTCAGTTGCATTTTTACCATTCTTGAAATAATAAAGCATAATATGCCAAAAATGTTGTGTATTTTCTTTCATCTTCAACATTAAAATGGCTACACAGAAATCCACCAATTTTGATCAGTTTTTTAAAATGCACACTGATAGACAGCTGTCACAATACAATCTAACAAAAGTGTTTCAAATGAAGTTAAAGACGGCTAAGCACTACTGGAGCCATCTTACGGAAAAAACTAAATGAACTTTTTGCCCAACCCGACATTTATGCACTACTCATTTTGAATTGAGTATTTTGTAAGCATTTAAACCATATTAATGCATTTCATCGTCACAACCATCCTGTGAGGTAGTTACTAGTGTTATTTTGAGATCTGAAGGCTAGGCAGTGCATTCCGGTATTTCATTGCTTTGGTTTGGTACAATTGAGTCTGTTTTGTAGTAACTGCCGAATCCCAGGGGAAGCCTCCTGGCATAAGCAGGCAGCAGACCAGCGGGCTCATTTACACCTACGCCCTTGAGTTGAATTTAAATAATCATACTGTATCCCACGGAAATGCCTCTGTATTATCATTGCTTTTATTAAACAGTCTATTCATTATCATCATCACCATCATCATCATCCTCATCCTCATCAGTATTTGTTCAGCTCCTCTGTTCACTTGACTGAGTATTTGGTTTTTACCAATTTATAGGCCTCTGTGTGGGTCACAAAACACGGTCTCTAACCTCAAAAGCTTTACAAAGTTATCATCAGTCTTAGAAGGTGAGAATATTTTGAGTCCAGGGGTATTCACATTTTCTAATTGTTGCGATTAGCAGACAGGAATAAATTAAACAATTTAGTATTTGAACCCAAGCACACATGTCTATAAATTGTCATGGCCAAATTAAGTATGCTAAAATCTGCAAAAGACTGAAAGATTGTTTTCACTGGGAGTTGAAGTAGAGAGGTAAACAGTGACCCACTTAACTGCCTGCCTCTGCCCCTCTTGCAGGTTATAAGGGAGCTTATTTCTCAAACGTGGTTGGTTGTTTTCTGTGGCAGAAAGAAAAGCTAAAAGCTAAGATGTGAAATTGAGGAACTGGCAAAGCCACAGTTCTGTGGTTGCAGCATCGATTCTTGTTTTAGTCCAGCTCCACTTACATGAAGGATTTCTCTCTCTTTCCCTCCCTCCTTCTCCCTCTCCCTCTCCTCCCCTTCTCTCTCTTTCTCCCCCTCTCCCTCCCTCTCCCTCCCTTCCTCCCTCTCTTGCTCTCTCTCTCCCCTCTCTCCCTCCTTCTCTCTCTCTCTTACACACACACACACACTCACC
>PVJI01009735.1:0-63931 GCA_004026765.1 Micronycteris hirsuta | reverse complement strand
GGCCCGGCTGGTGTAGCTCAGTGGATTGAGCGCGGGCTGGGAACCAGAGGGTCCCGGTTCGATTCCCAGTCGGGGCACATGCCTGGGTTGCGGGCCAGGTCCCCAGTGAGGGCCATGTGAGAGGCAACCATACATTGCTGTTTCTCTCCCTCTCTTTCTCCACTCTCTGAAAATAAATAAATAAAATCTTAAAAAAAAAAAAAAAAAAGAAAGAAGGAACCTCCACCCTTTGCAATAGCATGCATAGAACTAGAGAGCATTATGCTAAGTGAAATAAGCCAGATGGTGGAAGACAAATACCAAATGATCTAATCTACAAGTAGAACTTAACAAAACAAACAAATGAGAACATAGTATCAGAAACTTGGAAATAAAGAACAAACTGAGAGTGACTAAAGGGGAGTGGGGAGGGGGATAATAAGGGAAGAAAGGGGAAAGGGCAAACGAAACAACAAGAATAGAGGTCTCATGGACATGCACAATGCAGGGGATTGATTGACTGTGGGAGTTCGGGTGACAGGTCAGGGGAGAGCAATGGGGAAAAAGGCAGGGTATCTGTAATTGAACAATGATAAAAAAAATCATACACACTTCACATCAGTTCAGTATTCACTGACAACTCCAAAACACCTTTAGTATTTTAATCTCGATTCCCTGTGTCAGCTAACAAAGTGATATCTAAATTCAAGTCCAGGAAATATATTTCAAGTTCACTTTTATGAAGATATATTGTAATATTTCATTGTATTTGCCATTGCTATGTCATAAAATGTGTTTTCAAACAAAATGTGCTTATACAAATGAAAGAATAGATCCTATAGATTTAATAAAATGAAAGAAAGAAAGTAAGAGAAAATTTTCATTATACTATCACAGAGAAATCTAGGCTTGGTCAGATATGTTCCTTGATGATCTGTGTCTATTGAACATGAAAGCTCAAACTTTTTATTTTACTTTTACATAACATTAATAGTATATTGTAGAAAACCTGGTTATAATTCATGTGATATTATTTTTCTGTCTTCTGGAAAGAGAGCTATCATGTGTACTATATGTATTGCCCAAATTATTGCCATTTGATTTTGGCACAAGATGTAAAACAATATTTTTATATAAAATTAAGAATAAATCATAATTTATTCTCAAATATTTCCATTTCCATATCCATACTACAACTCTAGTTTAGTGATCCTAATGGATATGAATTAATTTAATCTCTAGAAGATCTTGTCAATTGTCTGAATATCGAACTGATAATCAGATTTATCTCTAGATCAATAAACAGATCTAGATTGTTTTCTACAGGTTTAGATTTCAGAACACAACTAACAGTTCTTTGTTTTTATTGTTGGTTCTGTTTAACATTACTCCTAACTAAAAATTACATTTGAGAAAAATGCTGAAAACATCAAAAGTGATGCAAAAGAGTATATGTAGGCATATATATATATATCAATATATATATATATAGATATATATAGATATATCTATATATATATCTCTATATATATAGATATCTATATATATATCTATATATATAGATATCAATAGATCTGTGTCCATTGAACATGAAAGTTCAAAAATTTTAATTTTAATTTTACATAACATTAAAAGTATATATCTATATCAAGGGCACTATGCTAAAGTGAAATAAGTCAGACAGAGAAAGACACATACTGTATGATCTTTTATATGTGGTGTCTAAAAATAAAAACAATAACAAAAATAAGTTTATAAATTAGAGAACGGATTGATGATTCCTAGAGCTTGGGGAGGGCAGGGGAAGTGGGAGTAGAAGAAGTAGATGAGAGGGGTCAAAAGTTGAAAAGAAAAAAATATATGGTGCATTGCTGAGCAACAACAAAAGTGGTAGATATTTACAAAATAGCTTACTGAGATATTTATTGGGATTAAGCTGAATCTATAAATCAATGCAAAAAATGGACATTTTAATAACATTGTGTATTTTTTTAAGATTTTATTTATTTTTAGAGAGAGGGGAAGGGAGAGAGAAAGAGAGGGAGAGAAACAACAATGTGTGGTTGCCTCTCACATGGCCCTCACTGGGGATCTGGCCTGCAATCCAGGCATGTGCCCTGACTGGGAATCAAACCGGGACCCTTTGGTTCCCAGCCCGCACTCAATCCACTGAGCTACACCAGGTAGGGCAAACATTGTGTCTTTTAATCATGAACAAGGAATATATCTCCATTAATCTAAATTTCCTTATATTTCTTTCAGCAGTGTTTCATAGTTCTCCTTCTACAAATACCTGTACCTACTTTGTTGAATTTTTGAGACAATTTTTTTTTAATTTTTGATGTATTTAAATGGTATCACATTCCCTTAAAATTCCCAATATATATTACTGGTATATAGAATAACAGTTGATTGCTTTTATATTTGACCTTGCACTTTGCTTGTTATTTCAAGCAACTCATATACCACACAGGATAATAAGCTCCATTTTTGCTTGAATTTTCACAACCATGAAGAGAAAAAAATAAGTTCCTTGCAGGAGGAAAAGTCCCTTCCTATTTGGAAAACTGAAAATTTAAAATGGTGGTGCACAAAGATATTTATTGAAGACAAGAGCGATGTGCTGACCACAGGCCGATATGAGAGCTGTACGTCACTGCAGGAGCCAGGAGAGAAAAGAAGTTAGCAGTGCACATTGAGTGTTAATATTTTTCAGCTATTCATGCTCTCATTTAAATGTATTAAGAACTAAAAAATAGAAGTGTTCCCAACCTTAAGACAACAAAGATATCAAAGTAAGTATCAGTAGAAATGAGTTTATGATAAAATGTATGTAACCTGGTTTGCACTACAAATGCAAACCTCTAGTAGGCAATTCCCACAGTCCTTGGTAGACAGTGCGGGCACGAGAATCAGTCATTCAGTCAATGTGTTAAAAATCCCAATTTTAAATAAACCTCAATATCTTTCAGAATAAAATGAAGATAAAAATATGACAAATAAGGAATGTGCTATAGTACACATTAAAAGATTAGCATGTTGCAAAGAAAAAGAGCATGTATCAGCCAAAACCATTTGCAGGACCTAGAAGAAACTTTCAGAAAACTATTTGGCATTCTCAAGTAAATTCAATAATCTTGTTATTTATGAAACAGAAAAAAGTACCATAGCCCTGTCTGGTGTAGCTCAGTGGATTGAGCGTGGGCTGGGAACCATAGGGTCCCGGTTCGATTCCCAGTCAGGGCACATGCCTAGGTTGCAGGCTGGGTCCCCAGTGAGAGGCAACCATACATTGCTGTCTCTCTCCCTCTCTTTCTCCCTCCCTTCCGCTCTCTAAAAATAAATAAATGAAATCTTTTTTTTAAAAAAAAAGTACCATATATGGAGAGTAGACCTAGAAAAAATAGAACATTCAAAGAAGAAAAGAAAGACGAATGAAATATTTTTACAATAGAATAAAAAGTTCAATATAGACAAACTATATAGTATATAATATATATCATATATACATTGTATTTTGTATTTAATATATATCATCTTACATAGAAGTAGGATCTAAGCAATAATTCTTTTTTTAAAAGATTCATAAGGAGACAAAATATCCCTTACCTTCTTCTCCATATATTTGTTCTCATAGACATAATAATAATAAAAAAAAACCTAGAAAGAGAAAAGTCAAAGAAGAAAATAAATATGAGTTAATATTTTATGTGAAATAAAAATACCAGCATAGACAACATATCTAAACTATCTAAACTAGAGATGAAGTAAATCAGGATCACACCAGAGGATCATAAATAAATAACAAGCATAATGTAATGAGACACTTTATCTACAGAAGCATCTAATTTACATTATCTTATTATATAATACATGCTCAGAATTTTTGGCACCCTAAACCTGTTCTCCTTTGAAATAAAGAATGATAAAATTTTTGTTTTCTTTACTTTTTTGTGATTTGAAAACAAATGTTTCCGAAATCTATGATTAAAGTCAATCTGAGTGTCAACAAAAATGTCTTAATCATTTTTTGTATTATAGGAAATAAAAATGATAGAGATTAATTCACTTGGCCAGGATCATACATTTAATAAATGATGAAGTGGACAGTCTGATGTAAACTGACTTGTTAAACATTATGAAATACTATATTTCTTGATCAAAGAAAATCTAAAAAAAATTTAACCATCACTATCAATAACAGCAAAGACAGAAAACAGATAACAAGAAAATTGAGAAAGTTGAAATGTATCTATTATAAAATAAGTATTAATTAATTAAAATTAATTTCTAAGACCAATTCTCACACAAGACCAAAATAATTATACATATTTCTGCTACAGAAGGGATGCCAGACATGCCTAAAAACTATAAATCACAGAAATTGTGTAAAGACCATAAACACACAATGAAATGTAAGAAACCACTGGTGTGAAGCGGTGTCTCATTGTTTTTAATGTGCACCTCTCTGATGGCTAGCAATGCTGAGCATCCTTTCACATGTCTCTGGGCCCCCTGTATGTCCTCCTTGGAGAAGTGTCTGCTCAAGTCCTTTGCTCATTTTTAATTGGATTGTTTGTCTTCCTGGAGTGGAGCTGTGTGAGTTCTTCATATATTTTGAAGATCAAACTCTTGGTGTAGCTTTTCACTGATGACATTTTCATTTGATTAAATATAAGTATGAAAAACAAGAAATCACACCTGCAGTTATGCTGAAATTTTCTAACGACAACCCATCAATCATTTGAACATAAGGATGGGAAATACTGAGGACCACTGATTGAGCATGGCTATTGCAGAGCTAAAAGTACATTCATTTTTATGTTGAGCCTAAGTTAAATGGAATACAAGAGATCAACATTATGATGGAAATTGTACATTCAGAAGAAATGTAAAAGCTAACTGAGCCTACTTTGGTGGACCATGGAGGAATATTATTTAGGGCTTAATGTAAAATAATGTTTGGTCAAAAGTTTTCATAAATGATTTCACATAATTTATAGTTATACATGAGGTCAAAACAAATATCAAAGAAAGAATAACTAAGGGTAGAAAGAAGCAAATAAAAAAAATGCCAAGTCCGAGGACAGGTCCTATCTGTAGAAGAGTGATAATTTCTCCCCCACTCTCTTCCATGAAACGTCATTGCAACCATTGAGCACTGGCCTAGGAAATAGTTCTCTCTTTAAAAAAAAAAAAAAAAAAGACTTTATTTATTTATTTTTAGACAGACAGGAAGGGGGGGGAAAGAGTGGGAGAGAAACATCAATGTGTGGTTGCCTCTCACACACCCCTTACTGAGGAACCTGGGCTGCAACCCAGGCATGTGCCCTGACTGGGAATAGAACCCACGACCCTTTGCTTCCTAGGTCCACGCTCAATCCACTGAGCCACACCAGCTGGGACAGAAATAGTTCTGAACCTGAGCTGCTTTTGTGTTATATTCCCATGTCTATGTCATGAAGATACCCCATCCCTCAGCCCTACTATGTCCATATAGCCACATAGTATCTTGGCACTGTATATACCACAGTTACATTTCTAATTTACATTTCTAATTTATTTGTCACAATAAACTCTTCTGATGACTCCTTTATTTGTGAAACAATCAATTTTCTTATTTTCTGTGATTCTAAAGTTAACTATTTAGCTTCCTCCCTTTTGAACAGTTTCCTGAGCGTCCTGGGAAGTTAACTACCCACAATTATTAAATAAATAATTCTGTTGCAGGACAGGAATCAGGATGGAGAGGGTCTGCCTCAGGCCAGCCTGCAGTGTGTGGGTTTTTGACTTTATATAGGAAAGATTTTTACAGCATGAGTCCAAGCGATTTTGGTAGTATGTTTATTAAGGCTGGGAACAGTGAAACAAAGGAAAGACCAAGGGTAACAGAAGTAACAGGTGAGAGCCTAAGAAGAGCTTTGCTTTGGCTCCCTAGAAATGTTCTAGGAAAGGAGTGAGCCAAGTCATGGCTGCTGTTAGCTCACTGGAAAATGATGGTCACAGGAACAGAAGTGAGCCAAGGTGGGGCTGGTTTTAGCTCATCGGGAAGTCAGAGAAAAAGGAGGGGCAAGAGACAGGATCAGAGGGTAGGCCCTGGTTGCTCCAGTGAGCTGCTGCTGTCCACTCCTCCCCTGGCTGCAGGCCTTCTGGGGAACCTAAGTGTTTAAAAGCAAATAAAACTTTCACATCTGGGAAGGGGTGTGGGGTGCTCCAGAACAAGCCCGCCCTTCCTCTTTGTCCTGAGGCCTTTTTATCTTTTTTTCTCTGAGTGAGAATCTTAGGGGAGTGCTTCAGCAGAATATTCTTCAGATTTCCAGGTGCATTTTAAATATGCTTATGCATCAACATGAGCACATAGAGGGATTTGGAAATATTCTTTGGTCTGCTATAATGTTTTACTTTTATCTTGGGTCTGTCTGGCTTTTAATGGGGCTTTGTTACTTACTCCTTTGACTTCACTGGTCCTTGGGTTTAGCAGGCACAAATGGAGTTAGTTGGGTCTCTGTTCTCTATTTTCCAGACCAGGGAGATTTAAGCTATGCATTCGCTGGCTAGGGTGGAGACATAGGAACCATTTGCTCTCAAGTGTCCTTGGTTAGGGGAGAAAAGGTCTTGTGATTCACTAACGGGATGTAAGTTACACAAACTGTTTGGCTTTGTTTAATTTCCTTTCCAGAGTTTCCCCATTCCACTTGCCCAGCTTCTTACGATCCTGTCATAATTCCAGGGCTGTTTCCTAGACCTTCTTCTCTTTCTACACATATTCTCTCACTAGGTTGTTCACCAAACTCCATGACTTCAAATAAAAATATGTTGGACATATATCAAAATAAACTTTCTATTGAAGAATATGCCACACTCACATTCATCTGACTATCATCTGAACATTTCCACTTTGGTATCAGACATAGATTGCCTCTTTTTTCAATCCACCACTCACGCAACAAATTCTAACTTATTCATTAAGTTTCAATGTAAACATAATTTTCTCAGAGGGATGCTCTGTACCACACTGCATTATATTATAAATTAATAACACCCTTTACATTCCTCTTTACTTCATCACAAGTTCCATGAATAGAAGAGCTATGACCCTATTCTTAACTGCTTGACCCTAGAACATATGCTATGGAGCATAGACACTGACATACATATCAATATATAACTGTTTATTTCTAAATAATAATTTCTCTTACCTACCTTCAACTGCACAATTCATACCTAAAAACGAAGGAGTTTGTGCAGTTTTCCAATGTATAGTTTATGTTAGGGATCACTAAGTTGTAACCCACAGGCCAAATCTAACACTTGAACTATTTGTCTATAGCTCATGAGCTGAAAACAGTTTGTGTTCACTTGTTTTCAGTATTAGAGGCTGTAAAAATTTAGGTGAAAGAGAATTTGTGACGGAGACCATCAGTGACCTACCAAGTCTAAAATGTATGTCTCCCTGGTCCTTTACTTGAAAATAGTATTGACTCTGATCTACGTGTGATGGCCCACACTGCTCTGCAGTACACGGCCTGCCCAGCTAGCTGTGCATGGCTATTTTAAGGGAATTACTCTCAGGGCCTTTGAAACTTCCACAACACTAATCCATGAGTCATTCGAAGGAATAACTCCTAGAATGTGCTCTCCCCCTAGTTGATGTGTCCTTATCGCTAGACAAAACAATAGCGAACAAACACACTTCTAAAAGAAATAACAACAGAGAAACCTCCTCCAAAACAAAAACACATTGGTTTTGTCTATGCCAATTTAGTTTGTGAGAGACAGTATATATCTACATCAAAGTTAAATAGAAGAAATTATTTTCTTGCCATTCAATGAAAATGCAGAATGTAGTTATTATGGTTGTCTGGGTACTGGCCATGATTATTCCAGAAGGGGGAAAATAACATCACCCACGAAAAAGAGGAATCCATATTTTCTTGCAATGCCTGCTATTGTATAGTTGTGGCCTTTGTCAAAGTTAGAAATAACAGTCATAGAACTCTTAAATGCAAATACCAACTTTGAAAACCCTTATGGTGAGCTGTCCCTATGATATATAAGCCAACTAAAATCTGAATACATCAAAATCATAGTCTGTTTCTACACAGAAAGAAAACTCCCTAGAAGCCACATAGCACAAATTTCACTTTTAAAGAGAAGCTAGAATAATGAGAAAATCACTAGGAAAGAAACAAAAGACAAAACAATTCTGTGAATCTCATATTGCATCAATATGAAAGGAGAGATGCCAAGAGCTTTGTGTGTTTCATTTTAAATGAGAATCCAGAAGAAGAGCAAAATAGGAAGAAAAGAATAAATATAATGTCAATCCCAATTATTGTCATATATTTGGATAGACATAGAAGTTCTATGCATGCTTTCAGGCTGTTGTGACTGGGTTTTATAAAAATGTTTTACAAATAAGTTTGCTTCCTCAGGCAAGCTACAGATATACTACATAAATGAGAAATAGAAATAAAACACGGTAAACAGAATTATACTTTTCCAACCTTCTCATATTATGAATATATACATTAACATTTAATCTCTCAATTAGAAATTATATAATTATAAAGTGTGGTCGTACTGCACATGGAAGGTAAAAGGGGAAGATTACACAGCAACCAGTGTTTGTAAGGAAGATACAATGATAGGACTCTTAGGATGCAAACAATGTCTATTCAAGCTCAGATTTTAATTATAATATCCACCATATATTCATTTGTGTATAGATTAAATGAGTAAATAACAACTGCTAGAACCTGGTGTAGTAATATGATTTTCCTGTAATCAGTTAATTACTTTAAAGACATAAAAAAGATTATGCTGTGGTTTAAAAGCTTTCTTAAATGCTCATGGGAACTTAACACATTATATACCTAAAAAAAAGAAACGACAACTCGTCTGGACGTCAGGAGACCAACTTCCTTGTTTACTAACAACCAGCTACGTGACCTAAGTCACCTAAATAAACTACCGCCCATGGAGCATTAATAACGTGCAGGATACTTTACAACTGCTATACATATTTACAGTAGTTTTATGAAACAGGGATCATCCAATGTTACAGATGAGATGCTGACATTCATAAACTACCTGAAGTCACCCTGTTAGTAAATGATAGAGCCATGATTTGAATTAAGTCTGTCTAATTATGTCATGTTCTTCATTTCTTAATGCCTGAATTTCTCAGGCTTTTATTTTCCGTTAAATGAGGGTGCTGAATTGTATGATCTCCTTCGTTCCTTCAAACTCTATCAATTTCTACATTGTTTCCTTACTTTTGGGTGCATCTCTTCTTTGAGTTTACTTACACCTCTCAGATCACGTTTTTGTGCCTCTTCTCACTAGTCTTCTTGCACTTATTCTTATACACAATGAACTAACACACTTATCAATGTTCTTGGTTTTCTTTTATTCAAATTCTATATATCTTATTTTTTATTGTATTTATTTTTATTTTAAATGTAGTCCACACACTTGGCAATAATCATATTCTATGGAATTATATTGCCATCTCATCCATGATATTGTTGAATGGAAAATGCATTGAAATGTCTACTACTGGAAAAATGTGTTACCTTATCGGATTTTTTTTAAGTTTCACCATATCTTAAAACCAAAGAGCAACGCCCAGCTGGTGTAGCTCAGTGGATTGAGCGCGGGCTGGGAACCAGAGGGTCCCGGTTCGATTCCCAGTCAGGGCACATGCCTGGGTTGTAGGCCAGGTCCCCAATGAGGGCCATGTGAGAGGCAACCATACATTGCTCTTTCTCCCTCCCTTCTCCTCTCTCTAAAAATAAATAAATAAATAAAATATTAAAAAAAAAACAAAGATCAGAATTTTAAAATAAACTGTTGATCCATTGTTGCCAAGGGTCACTATGACCTGAAATTATATATATAATTAACATAATACAATTATATATATACATACATATATAATTTATATATATGATTACACATATACCTTCTTATACATAAATAAGCATGTCCCTCATGCATGAAAAATATACTCAATAACAAGAATACCAAAATTCTCATCTATTCATGATGGTGAGCTCACAGTCTTATGGCTTAGGCAAGTCCAAATAAAAATCATATTGTTCCAGAGACCTATGATATGAAAGACAACTTACCTGCTCTCTACCTGTCCAATATGTGAGGATGAACAGGGAACTATTTACTACAATGAATGCTGTCATTTGGCAAGGAGAAAAAGAGGATGCCAAAAATTACTGGTCAATAGCACAGAGGACTTGTTTACATTAGAAAATAAAGTTTTCTCTCTCTCTCTCTCTCTCTCTCCATATGGGAAGAGAGGCATATGTACAAATCATTCTATAGAAGTTCTGTCACCACTTTGGAGTTCCTCTCCTGTAGGCAAACCCTTCTGCACATGAAGGTCCCTGAGCCTTCACTGTGATATCCACTGGGGAACTGGAGTGTGAGGAATAAGCACTGTGAAGATGCTCTGTGAGTAGATCAAGGTCTGTCCTCTGATCCAGAGATCCTTGATTTGCCTCCCACAAAAATGTGTGTGTGATTACATTATTCACTGGAAGTTTTTCATTTCAAAGAATGTCTTTACTTTCTTTTCTCCCTAGTGTAGCCATACATTAAAATGTATTCTATAAAATTTTTCCAGCGATTTTAAATGAGCTCTACTAGAGGGATTTCTCTGAATGTATTATTTTCTTTATTTTACCAAAAATTATAGACCTACTTTCCAAATATATAATATCAGAGACTTCTACTTTTTCTCTTAAGTTAAAATGGTTTCATTTCTATTATTTTCAAATCTTTTCACTCTATGGGACAGGATCTATATTGCTAAATACTTATAATTTTTCTGGGAACTCAATATTATTAAGAAAAAGTTTTCTGTTTTTAATATTACCATAATTAGGTCATATAAAAGTCAGGCTTCTTAGAAATTCTGATATTTAGATAGAAACTTTATTTTTAGTTATGACATGTAGTCATGCTTTTTAATTTAAAAATCCCTTATTCTATATTTCTGTTTTGATGGGAGATCGGTTCTCCAGTTTTAACCATGTAAATCTTCAAATTTTTTTATACTATTTCTTAACATATTTCTAACTTCATTAGCAAGTTGTAAGCACCCTACTTAGTTTCTTCACAGAACGCCAACCTGGTCCTACCAATACAGCCCCCAGTAGTCTCTAAATCCCATAATTCTGAACATGGGGTCATAATTTGATATATTCCATGGCCGTACACTGTCTTGTGATTGTTATAATTTTATTAAGTTGTACTGTTATTTAGATTATCCCTTTTCATAAGTTTTCAATTCCACTAAATGTTAAGTATTCAAAAATAAGTTTCAAGAGCGCCACAGCAAATTAAAGTAGGCATTCAAATATTTATTAAATAAAAGAACTAATGAGAAAATGAATAATCCCTCTTCTTTTCCAATAATTATTTTATAAAAAAAGATTATAAATAATGGTCATGTTTTATTGCAACACCACATTTAAATAATATATTTTATGAGTGAAAACATAATAATAGGCTACAAAAGCAAAGGGTAGAGTTATATTTAAACACCTGTTTAACCCGCATTAGCAGTGTATACTCGAAGACAAAAATTGAATTTCTAAATATGAGAGTTGTATTTCTCTCTCATGTAGAAGAAGGCTGGAGACAACTTCTTGAGAACTGGTATAGCAGTTCCAAGCTAATCATGGCTTTAGGTTCTTCCTATCTTTCTGTATCGCAATCCTTAGTACTTTAATTCCATACTCAAGGTTTCCTCAGAGTCTAATATGACTGCTGTTATTTATGCCAGCATGTCTGCATTCTAGGCAGGAAAGGGAAGAGAAATGGAAACAGAACAAATCTGAAAATGTTTTCTTCATTGAGTTAGTCTCTTTAAACAGATTTTCTCAACCTCTATCTACCAATTTCTATTTATGGTACATTGATTAACAGTGGTGTCTAATGAAACTAGCGAACTTAAAAATTTTTTTTTTTAATAGTTTGCCACCATGAGTAAAAACAAGGTTCTGCTATCAAAATAATGAGAAGAATGAATATAGGGCAAGCAGCTAACATATCTGCTATAAACAGACTTTTTTTTTTGTATTTTTAACAAATACAAATAATTAACTTTATTTTATTGCAACTGAGATCTTTTGGAGCTAATTCTTGGTCAAAATATCTAAATCTATTTTATTTATAACTTCATTTCACCAAATATCATGTTCTAAGTCTGCAGTTTCAGTAGTGACCTAAATTTGTTTTATGGTTGCTAATGGAGTTTTGATAAAACGCTTCCACTGTGCGGTGAGAAGAGCCCTTGACGTGGGCTCTGAAGAACAGATACTGTTAGGTGTTTGGTTTTGAATGTTTATCATAACGTTCAGTCAGCTTCACTGACTCTGTAAACAAGATGATAATGCTTCCTTTAGGGGTAAACAGAAATAGGCAAAGGATGAAAAGCTGATTCATAACTTAGAAATTTGTTTTTTTAATTTTTTAAATTTATTTTTTTAGTTTTATTAAATGTATTATGGCAACATTGGTTAATAAGATCATATCATTTTTTTTTTTCTTTAGGAAAATACTGGTTTTATTTTTTTATTTCTCTTTCTCTCTCTCTCTCTCTTTATTGTTGTACAAGTACGGTTGTCTCCATTTACCCCTGACCAGTCCCCTCCCACCCCAGCCATCCCCATCTCCTACCCTCAACCCTACCCCACTTGGCTTTGTCCATGTGTCCTTTACACATGTTCCTTGATGACCCTCCCCTCTTTTCTCCGTTATCCCCTCCCACCTCCCCTCTGGTTACTGTCAGTTTGTTCTTCATAGACACAATGAAATCCTGTAGTTGTACTGGAAAAAAGGCAATAGCATAGTCTCATTTATACATGAGAAAACTTAGCACACTATGGAGTTTACATAACTTTCTGTAGCTAGGTAGTGACTGAGCTGCAATTCAATACAGAGTGGCTCTGATCTGAAATTATCTCTAGGGGTGTCCAACCCATGGCCCACAGGCCACATGTGGCCCCAATGGCTATAAATGTGGCCCAACACAAAATTGTAAATTTACTTAAAACATTATGAGATTTTTTTTTTTTTGTTTTCATTATTGTTTGTCTGTTTAATGTGTGGTTCAAGACCACTCTTTTTCTTTCAGTGTGACCTAGAGTCACGAGAATGTTGGGCACCCCTGTAACTCTACGATACCGTCCCAGGAAAACAGTACGTAGTAGGCCCATGAATAGAAAGAGTCTAATGACTATCTTTCGAAGGGAATTTACATCAATAGAAAATAAATTCGTTTTCAGTAGCTGTTTTTGTTGCTGACAAGTATGAGGTAGTGTTCTTCTCAGACAGAAAAATAAAGGTCCTTGTTTCCATGGAGACACGGAGGCTTCTAGAAAACACTAGTCCTCTTCACTGACAAAAGCTTACTATCCAACCTGACAGAAATAGTGAATGTTTTAGTACTTTTTATTTTCTTACTCTCTTTTTCTTCCCTATGGGACTTTGAAGGGAAGGATCCAATGTAAATCTGGATTTTGGACACATATGTTAGTGATCCTTTGTTCTATGTGTAAAGTATGAGTAATTTAGAGAAAAATTTCTTGTTCTTGGATCAACTTTTGAAACTAAATCATTAATCATTAAATAGTATAGCAACACTTTTCTTTAACTCAGCACTATTGATATTGTGGGCTGGATAATTCTGTGTTATGGGCATGTTCTGTGTTGCAGGATATTATCAGCATCCCTGGCTTCAACCCAGTAGGTGTCAGTAGCATCTGCCCAGTTATAGCAACCAAAAATGACACCTAGGTTGCAAAATCACTTTAGTGGAGAACTTTTAGACTCTAGGATTTTAGTTTAAACATAAAATAAAGCTTTGTTGATGAGATCAAGTTAACTACAATGAGAAGAGCACTTAATTCAGTCATTCCAGGAACTGTTCTTCCAAAAACAAAGTTAACCAATTAGGCAGAATATGTTTTTTTTTTAATTATGTCACGATGTTTCTGTATGTCTCACCTAAGCCTAAGCCAGATATCCATCTTGTTCTGCATATTTCTATTGATAACTGAGAGTGTCAATGGGAAATTGTATTATTCTTGCTTTGTATCAGCTTAATAATACAGTTACACAAACCAAACATAATACATTTCTTTCTGCTCCACGCCATGGCATATAGAGAGATAAAGAAATAAACAAAGGCAGAAAATAAAATTAAGTAATACAGCAAATTCTGAATTCAGACAGAGTATTAATTCAAAGTCAAAGCGATCTAGAAGCTGCACATCAAGATGGAGTAATAGGTTAAAATCAGTCATGCTGTCAGGGACTTAAGCAGCACTGTGTCCAGAGATAAGCGTAGCTCAGGTCAGAGAGGAGCCCTGTCTCACAAATGCAATCTGTGAGAGCCAGGCCCAGTGATTGATTTCCCAGGGAAGACTATTTTGTAGTACGGTCCATTTAGTGGATGCTGAAAGTTACCAAGAACAATTGAAATACACATTATCAAATATTTGAATCTATGTTTCCTTAAAATCGAAAGAAGAAAATGGTGAATATATGTCTTATAACTATGGAAGGTGAGGATAGAAATATAACTGTTCCCTTTAAAGATGTGCAAATTGATATCCAAAGAAATTCATTGACCTGTCTGTGCACGAATAGCTACTAAGAAAATTACAAGTCCAATGTTTTGATTTTTATAGTTTTCTTTTCATTGCTCAGTGCTTGTTTTAGATCAATAAAACAATGCCGATTTAGCACTGTTTGGGAAACAAGTTTTTGCAGTACATTTAAAAAAAAAAAGACCAATCACTTCCCTAGAACTATTTTATCAAGGCACTGCATTTTATCAATGAATAAAACTGACAGCAAGATTAAGTTTGTTTTTTAAAAGACACACTTTCCTGGAACATCAGGTATTTTGTTCGGCTTATTTGAAGAATTACTCCAAATAAGAATATCTCTTTTTAGATACATGTAAATATAATATCAGCACATTTATCTCTCCATCATTTCTCCAAGCATATTGGAGGATAAAATGTGTCTTTTATGTTTTCTTTGTCTTAATAAATCCTCTAAATATTATATATAGAAATATTACCAAAACTGAACTTTTCAATTTAAAAATTAGCTTATTTGAAAAAGCACTGTTTATTATATGTGTATATATTTTCTCCCTAAATATCCCTAAGAACAGAAGACAAAATCTTATGTAAATAACTACATACCTTATGTAAAATAAATGTGTCTCTTATACAAGGAATAACTCCAGAATTTTGTTTTTTCTCTGTATGGGGGTATCTCTCTTTCTCTTGAATATTTATCTGATTAAACTTTTCTCTCTACATTAAACTTGTCAGTCAACATATTTAATATTTATTTACTACAGTTGGTGCAAATATCTCAGTTTACCCTAAAAAGAGTTCCTGTAGTCTGTTCCTTTGGAGTAATTTGTATACAGACCACTATTTACAAAACAACACACCAGGAACTAAAATGTATATTTAATACATCTTCATTCAATTTCTATAAACTGTTTTTTCCCTTTGAGCATAAATTTTAAGTTGACATAATTTTTCATGGAATAATTGTTTGGGGCCATATGGAAGATACCCCCAAGACAGAAATGGTTGTGACTAACTCTCTGGTATTTAGGAAGCAAAAGGGCAAATCTATTTTTAACCTTATATAATAGGTTGTGGAAACTTAGAATTGGTGAATGTTAAATTAGAATTGAACTTCTGGTTTGTTAGAGTATCAAAAAAGGAAAGAAGCTCATAACACAAAACATGGAGTCGGTAAATCCATTCTTAGCTGAGGGCATTAACATTCAAGGCAAGCTTACGCTCAGGATACTCGCCAAGGCTTCTTCCTAGGTTAAGGGATCCCCACCCAATTCCTCACGTCCAGTTCCATTAGAGTGCCTTCAAAATGCTGCATTATTAATCATTTGATTGTTTTGTTCCTTCACTTTTAACTTATTTTTAGTTACAAGATTATCAATAATGAAGCAGTAAAAATCATCACTCATTTTAGTATTACAATTACTAGAAATATTTTTTCTTCCCAAGTGAGCTATGTATTCTAGTGCATTACTTATTAACTAGAATTTTCAGAATCACCTGAGAGAATAATTAACATTTTCAATAAAATTCAGTAAAATCCATAAAACATTGATATTGAGATTATAATATTTTGGGGGATAATTGATAATTGAAAAATATACTACTTTTTAAATTTGCAACAATGTTCTTAATAAGCCATTCTCAAACAATGCAATGTAAAAGCATCTCTGTCACAGTCTACATTGCATATTGGTTTCCATTAATGGCACTTACCACTATCTGATACTTATTTGTTATTCCCTGTTTTTCCACTCTTAGACCTTAAGCTACAAAAGAACAAGTAACTTATGTGCTTGATTTAACAGTATATCTGCAAACACTAGAACAGTGTTTGGAATGTAGCTGCCACTAAATAGTATTTGCTGAAGGCATTCATGCCAGAATGGATGAATGGATAAATAAAGGATAGACTCCCGGGTGGCTGCTCCTCACCCTAAAGCATGCTCCATAGAGTTCTGCACGTGAAGAGCAGCTTAATCCCAAATTAAGTCTTGAAATTTAGAGAGTTTTCTCTCATTACAGTAGTAGAATTCTCTTACACTTAGAAATAAAGAGATAGTGTGAGGAAATCAGTGCAATCACTAGACCATCTTGTATTCTCTTTTCAGCTACTCCGGAGGGTGTTTGCCCACTCTCTAGGTACGGGGAAGCATTAGGTTTGGTTTTCAGGAGAGAAGAAACACTCTTGACTTGTGAACATTTTTTTTTCTTTTTTTCTTTTGTTTTATAGGACTGAATTATTCTGTCACTCTTATTTGATCTTTATACAATTATCATTTGAAGACTTTCTTAATTTTTAAAAAAACTCATAAGATTATAGCTAAATCCAATTTTTTAATGTATAAATAAAATTCAACTTTTAAAAATATTTGAGGTCATGTTTAAAGAGTAACAGTATTTTTCTAGTTTTATTGAGATATAATTGACATACATCATTGTATATGTTTAAAGTATGGAGCTTAACCGTTTGACTTACATATATTGTGAAATGATTATTACAAAAGTTAGTTAGCATCCATCCTTATGTACCAATAAAATAAAAAGAAAAAGTATATTTTTCTTGTGATGAGAACTCAAAGGATTTACTCTCTCGACAACTTTCTTCTGTATGTCACAGCAGCATTAACTATCACCATCATGCTACACAGTAGCTCCCGAGTAGTTCCTTATCTTGTGGAAATGGAAGTTTGCACATTTTAACAGTCTTTATTCACTGCTCTTTCACTCCATCTCTGGGAACTACAAATCTGATAACTACAAATATTACCTCCTTTTATCTTAACTTCTTTACCCCTTCATCCATTGATGGACACTTAGATGGTTCCCTATCTCAGCTCTTGTAAATGATGCTATTATGAATATGAGGGTGCAGAAGAAAGAGTAGCAGTCTATTGGATGCACCTTAGAGCACAAAACTAACATGTAAGAGAGGCCAGGGGACTCCGACGGAAGCTTATTTTGCATTGTAATCTTGTTTTTTCTACTATACCCAATATTTATGGTCAGTATTCTAGTTACTCTTGTAATCTTTCCCATTTATCAAATAAAATGAATTAGGAGACTATGATTTATTCAAAGTCTTAAAGAAAATTAAATTTTGTCAATGCTGGGTCTGTATTATAAATGATCTTAATCCTCTTGTGATATAAGGGTTACATTACAGCTAACAATTTTCACTAGTAAACTATAATTTTTTGACAATTGAATGTTTTATGAACTATTCAATGTCAGAGAGAATCACTTCTCTACTCAATGTAAAGAAGTTTTGAATGTAATTTCCTAATTTCAGCTGAAACTGGTGACTTAACTCTTATTAACACTTCTCTCCCTCCCATGAAAGTGAGTAAAGTTTACTCTTTTATGGACTCTTGATAGGAAAACAAAACAAAACAAAACAAAACACAGCCTTTATATTTTTCTACACCCCTTTTCAATTAATATCTTAAAGTTTATAAATTTCACAAATTCATTAGTAAATTATAAGAAATCAAAGGTCTTTTTTTTTTCTATTGAAACCCAGGATGTTGAATTCCTACAAGTTATGGAAGTAAGTTTGACAATTTTTTTCTCCTAGAAACTCCCCTAGAAAACTCATTTTATTTCTTACCCTCAACCCAGTAAATTATCACACTCTTACTGGACTAATGGTTTGATTTGTTAGTGTTTCGCTGAATCATGCAGATGACTAATATTTTACATTTTTTAAGATATTGCAAGTGTATTTTTCTACCATTGTTTCCTCAGGTATAATTAATACAGGAATAACCTCCATAAGAGAAGTATGGATTGGGCACAGAGCTTTGCTAGGTATCTGTTGCCTAGATAAAAATAGGACATTTTCAGTAACTCTTACAAAAGTTGTTCTTGCTCATGGTAAAAATTCCCATGAGGCTCTTCTTCAGGAGTATTAGAGTTTTTTGTAGTTAATTAATGGAATTACAGAGTTCATGAAAGAAAAGTGCTCTCTCTCTCATGCTCGCCTGCTACAGCTGAACTGAAAGCACTCCTATATTCTGTACAATGCAACCTTCACCCTTAATAAAAATGTGTATTAAACAGGATAACACATGCAGCTAATATGGGTTTATATTAGCACGATTAAAATAGACTTCCTTGATTTGAAAAATAAAACTGAACACAGAAAAGGTTCCCCTAAACTCCTGTGTCCCTTCAGGTGCACTGAAGGTGTTGACAGAGGCAGCAAGGTAACCTAGCAGCATTCGGAGTGGGAAAAGTGCGCTTTCTCCGCGTTCCAAAAGATGGGGAGGTCTTATTCACTTTCGGAGAGAGTGTAATTCTTCAGATTAGTGAGAGGACAATTTGGCAATGTCTATCAAAATTAAAAATGAACGTTCAGTGGTAATCTGGTTTTGAAAATGTTCTCACTGTATACCAAGATATTTGCATATGGATACTTACAGTAACAGCACTTGTAATTATTATAAAAGAGTTATAAACAACCTGAATAACCATCAGAAGTTCCATGGCTAAATAAGTTATATGAAATAAATTCTTTAGAATATGAAGCAACCATTAAAAAATCAACTCAATCTCTCTGTACTGATATGGAGAAATCACTAACATGTTCATTGTTAATTAAATGCAAGTTATGTTGTATTTATTTTATTTAATGACACTATGGTGCTTTCTAAGTACCAGATATTGTTTTCAGTGCTTTACAAGTACTAATATTTGTTTTTTAACAACCTTATAAAGTGAGACTGTTATCCATCATTCCCTCATTTTCCAGAGATGGAAACTGAGGCATATTAGGTTACGTGATTTGTTCAACATGTACTACTAGTATGTAGAAAAACTGACATTTGAACCCGGAAGTCAAAGAAAAATAGGGCATGTAAATCCTGGATTATGCCACACATTCACCTTCTACATGTGGAAAAGAAGACAATGTATTATTTTCTCAATTGTAATACATTTCTTGTTTATATTTTCTAATCTTAGGATATTTCAAAACTCAGCACACACATTTAAACGCCAAGTTTTCTTTGAGGTCAAAATAATACAACACCTTTATATATTTTGGAGATCAGACCCTTGTCTGAGGTCTCATTGGCAAATATGTTTTCCCATACAGTTGGTTCTCTCTTTATTTTAATACTATTTTCTTTAGTCCCACAGAAGCTCTTTATTTTGATAAGGTTCCATTTGTTTATTCTTTCCTTTATGTCCCTTGCTCTAGGGGACATATCATTGAAGATGTTGCTGTGTGGAATGTCTGAGATTTTCCTACCGATGTTTTCCTCTAGAACTTTTATGGTGTCACGGGTTACATTTAAGTCTTTTATCCACCTTGAATTTATTTTTGTGTACGGTGTAAGTTGGTGTTCGAGTTTCATTTTTTTGCAGGTAGCCATCCAGATTTCCCAACACCATTTTGACCCAGCAATTCCACTACTGGGATTATACCCTAAGAATCCTGAAAAACCAATTCAAAAGAACCTATGTACTCCAATGTTCATAGAAGCGCAATTCACAATAGCCAAGTGCTGGAAACAACCTAAGTGCCCATCTACAAATGAATGGATCAAGAAACTATGGTACACTTACACAATGGAATTCTACACAGCAGAGAGGAAGAAGGAGCTTATACCCTTTGCAACAGCATGGATGGAACTGGAGAGCATTATGCTAAGTGAAGAAAGTAAGGCAGTCAGGGACAATTACTATATGATCTCACCTTTAACAGGATCATAATCAACAAAAGCAGAAAGCAAGCAAAACATAACCAGTGACATTGAAATTAAGAACAGTCTAACAATAGCCAGGGGGGAGGGAGGAGGGGACAATGGGGAGAAGGGTTTTCAGGAACCACTGTAGAGGACACATGGACAGAACCAAGGGGGAGGAGGGAGGCTGGGGAAGGAGGTGGGGTTGGAGGGGGAGGGAGGAAGGGAGGGGAGAGGATGCAGATAACTGTAATTGAACAACAATAAAGTAATTATTTTAAAAACAAGAAAGGAAATCTTATTAAATTATTATATCTCTACCATAGCAAAAAATAATAATAATACAACACCAACCAAATAGGTCTGAAATAATTTACTACTATTAATCTTATATATAATTTTACTCTTGCAGACAGATATGACATGTACTCTCAACTAAGTAAAAATAAATCTCTTCAGAACTTTACATTCAAGTGACTTCTTTTTTTATTTATTGTTGTTGAAGTACAGTTGTCTGCATTTTCCCCATAACCCCCCCTACCCTAGCCATCCCCACCTCCCTTCCCTGATCTTACTCCCACTTGGTTTTGTCCATGTGTCCTTTATAGTTGTTCCCGAAAACCCTTCCTCCTTTTTCCACCGTTATCCCTCCCAACTGTTTACTGTCAGTTTGTTCGTGATTTCAATCAATAATACAAACAAGCAAGCAAAATATAACCAGAGACATTGAAATCAAGTGACTTTTAACAAAGTTTACAAACCTTAACCAGAAACCCCCCTTCATTTTACCCAGACATAAAAAGATACTTAAAGCATCCTCATGTACTAATTTACAATCCACCTAGAAATTCCATTTATAAATTGAAAGGTAATCATAATTTTGCTTCCTTAATTCCTTTATATTTTATTTATTTAACTTATCAGCTTTATTGAGACAAAGCTGTCAAAGACAAATTACTATATTTCAAGTACTCATGATATGCACATACTTTACGAAAGGATTCCAACAATCATGTTAATAACACATTCATTGTCTCACATAAGTATTTTTTTTTATAATTCTTAAGATGTATTCAACAAGTTTCAGTTATAAAATGCAGTATTGTCAACTATAGTCATCAGGCTATACGTATAGCCCGATACTTTATTTTTTCTTATAAATGAAAATGTGTACACTTCAACCAATCTCTCCCATTTCCTCTAACCCCAGATCCTGGCAACCACCATTCTACTCTCTGTTTCTATGAGTTTGATTTCTTTTAATTCCACATGTAAATGATACCATATTTATTTGTCTTTCTTTGATATATTTCACTTGGCATAGCGCTTTCCAGTTTTATCCATGTTGTTGAAAATGGCCATATTTCCCCTATTTTAAGACTGAATCTTATTATATCCTATATAGATCACATTTTCTTTATCCATTCCTTGTTCAATAGATACTTAGATTATTTTCATACTTTAAATATTGTTAGTAATGCTGCAATAAACATGGGCATACTGGTAAATCTTTAAGACAGTTATTCCATGTTTTGTATTATACCCAGAAGTAGGGTTATTGGATCATAGAGCAGTTCTGTTATTTGTTTGTTTGCTTGTTTGTTTGTTTAGGAATCTCTGTAGTGTTCCTCACAATGGTTGTACCAATTTGCATTCTTATCAACAGCATGCAGAAGTTTCCTTTCTACCACATCCTAGCCACATGTGTTATCATTTGCCTTTCTGATGAACCAGTGTGAGGTAATATATCATTGTGATTATCATTTTCATGTCCCTAATCTTTTGTGATGGTGAGAAACTTTCATATACCTATCACTATCCATACGTGTTCTTTAGGAAAACATCTCTTCAGGTTCTTTGACTATTTTTAAATTGATTGTTTGTTTGTTTGCTTGTTTTGCTACTGATTGTATGAGTTCCTTATATCTTTTAGATTTCAACCCCCTATCTGGTATACGGTTTGCAAATGTTTTCTCTCATTCCATAGGTTTCTTATTCATTTTCTTGATAATTTCTTTTGCTGTATGGAAGTTTTTAGGTTTGAGATAGTCTCACTTGCTTATATTTTCTTTTAGCATCTTGGCTTTTCGTATCAAATTAAAAAAAAAAAAAAAGCCAAGACTAATATCAAGGAGTTTTCCTCTGTGTTTTCCTTTAGGAGTTTATAGCTTCAGATCATATGTTTAATTTTTAATCTGTTTTAGTTTATTTTGGTTTATGGTATAAAATAGGAGTACAATGTCATTCTTTTGAATGTGGTTATCCAGCTTTCCCAACACCATTTAGTGAAGTAACTACCCTTCCAGATTGTATATTCTTGGTCTCTTTGTAAAAAATTAGTTGTCCATATATCATAGGTGTATTTCTAAACTTTATTCTGTTCCATTAATCAATATGTCTCTTCTTATGCTAATACCATGCTGTTTTGATTACTATGGCTTTGTAATATAGTTTGAAATCAGGAAGTATGTTGACTCCATTTTTGTTTGTTCTCCTAGCTCAAGAATGCTTTAGCTAAACAAAGTCTTTCTGTAGTTTCAAAAAAAAATGTTATGATTCTTTTCTATTTCTGTGAAAAATGTCATTAAAAATTTTGATAAGAATGACATTGCAGTTTCAATAGGGATATCTTCTTATTTATTTGTGTCTTCTTCAATTTTTGTCATCAATGTTGTATACTTTTATGTATACAGTTTCATTTCTGCCAAACAGCTTTGCCAGATAAAATATTCATGTTTGGCAAAGTTCCTTTTCTTTTTTACCCTCTTTTCCAGTACTTTGAATGTATCATGATGCTTTTAAAATTCTCTCTCTGTCTTTGATTTTAGGCAATTTTATTACAATGTGTCTTACAAAAGATCTCCGTGAGCTGAATCTGTTTAGGGACTTACGAGCTTCATGATCTTGGATGTTCAAATCTCTCTCCAGACATTGGAACTTCTGAGCTATTATTTCTTTAGACAAGTTTCTGCCCCTCTATCCCTCTCTTCTCCTAGGACTCCAGTAATGCTTAAATTGTTTCATTTAATAGTGTCTCATAATTCACATGGGCTTTCTTCACTCCTTTCATTTCTTTTTTTTTTCTCCTCTGATTGTCTCAAGTTTACAAATTTCATCTTTTGCCTGATCAATTTTATATAGATGCTCTCTATTGCATTTTTAATTTTACTTACTGTATTCTTCAGCTACTGAATTTCTCTTTGGTCCTTTATTTAATTTTTTATATTTCTATTAAAATTATTTTGTTTCTGTCTTGTTTTCCTGATTTTGTGTAATTGTCTTTCGTTATTCTCTCGTAGTCACTAATTTTTTAAAAACAATTGCTTTGTATTCTTTGTCAACAGTTTGTAATCTCCATTTCTTAAGTGTCAGTTACTGAAAAAAAAGTTTTTTTTTTCTTTTGTAGTGATGTAATGTTTCCTTGATATTTCATGCTTCTTGATGTTTTGCATTATTGTGTTTACATTGGGAGATGCATTCATCTTCTCTAGTCTTTACCAATTGGCTTCAGGGGAAAACATCTTCTGTCAGCCTTGCTAGAGATTTTAAAGCTATCTCAGACTTTTTCTCTGAATATGCCTCTTTCACACTTCTTGTTCCCTCTTGAGTTCCATGCCTTGTCTTCTTCCTACAAAACCGGGTTATGTGTTAGTTATGTGTTCTGACAGCCTCCTGTTTGCTCTATCTAGGGTGGTTTAAATACTCAAGTTGATATGCTCTCTCCCAATCCCTCAGAGTCAGGTTGGCTTTCTGTGCATGCTTACTAAGTATCTTCAAAAGCTTACATTCATTATTCTCAAGAATATGCATAGGGAACCAGGCATAGAATTGAGAGCATTTGAGTGAGGCAAGTGAACCATTGGGATGCCTGTGGGCCAGTTGGGAGATAAACACGTATGCCGTCTTAGCAGCTTGTAGACAGGCTCCCCACTGGAGTCTGCAAAATAGTTAGTAGAATTTGTGCCCCTTTGATATGTTCTGAACTGTAACTGCTAGACCCTCCCAACCTCTACGAGCCCTTCAGCCATGTAGCTCTCCTCAGTATTCTGGATAAAATGAGAAGGAAGTGAGCCTCTTCAGCAGCATGACACAGAACTGGGGAAGGCAGGTGCTCATTCGTGTGCTCTCGCTTTCCTCTGTGGGACAAACTGCATCTATATTGGCACTATATAGATTGGCACTATAATGGCATCTATATTGTCACTGAGCTGCCCTGCTTTGTGGAAGGGGTGGTACAAATAATATACGACTATTTATCTTACTCTCTTCATCCATCCAGTCTTGAGTATTTTGCTCCAGCGGTGTGCTCAAATTATTTGCAGGAGTCCTAGACTTTCTCAATGATACTCTTGCCCATGGCTAATTGTCAAAATTGGTGTTTTTCATGGTAGAAAATGTCTCTTCTGACACTTTGCTGACATCACTCAGCCTTAATTCTTGATTAATGGTTTGTAGTTGAACTTGCTAGTGATTGTTATTTAGAAGTCATTGACTCACTTAGGTATACATGCTACCATACTTGGAATGAAGTCTGCTATTTATTTATTTATTTATTGTTCAAATACAGTAGTCCCAATTTTTACCCCATTGCTCACCCCCACCTTGCCCACCCTCTGCTCCCAGTCAATCCCCATCCCATTGTCTATGTTGATGGGTCCTTTATACATATGCCTGACTAGACCCTTCCCCTTCTTTCCCTTGCTATTCTCCTCCTACCTACCCTCTGGTTACTGTGAGTGTTTTTCCTTACTTCCATGTCTCTGGTTCTATAATTAAAAAAAAAATAAAACTTCAATATTAAGGCCAAGGTAAATGGAATCAATTGCTTTCTAGTAGCAGTGTTCCCTGTATGACCCTGACAGGAAACTGGTGGGTGGTCCTAACAGCTATGCAATTGTATCTCAGGCTCAGCATTGCTAGGCTACAGGAAGGAGTGCAAGTTTACTGTCTAAAAATTTCTTGCCTTGACATTTCTTAGCTTATATTGTTTCTATTCATGTTTTAGTACACACTTGGCACAATAATGTAGATTCCAGCTCACTCACAGGAATTATTTGCTTTCTTCTTTTTGAATTGTAGGAAAACAAAAATACATGAGTTAAAGGCAGGATGCACGGATGTTTAAAAACTGTGAACTCCGAATAAGTTTAATAGATCCTGTACATAAGCTTGTCTATTTAGATAAAGTAGTGCCATGGAATTTAAATAATAATAATAATCTCAGAATAGTTTAAATTGTGAATAAACATGAACTACTTGAATTATTTTTTACTTAAAAGTATAAGTGTAAGGTAATTAACTTTTTGCATTTTCCAAACTTTTAGATATTTCTGCTAGACAAAAATTGCATGATAAATATGTGCATGAGGATGATAGAATTGTTTTTAGATAAATTAAAAGAAAGAAATAAGCATAACTCTTGCTTTGATTAGCTTTACTGTAAATAAAGATTAAGATGTCTCTATGGCATACATTTGCATTCTTTTTTTGAAATTGCTTATAAACATTCTGATAATGTATTAAAACAAAGTGATATAATATGGCAAATGGTTATCACAGAAAAAATGAAATCTGTTTCAAATTAAACATAAATACCCTTAGAATAATCTTAAGAGATGCATGTTTGTCTTAATGATAAAATGCAGATGTTACTTTTGTGTAGAACACAAGATTAAAATTAAATTACTATTTCTAATGCTGCTTTCTTCTTTCCTGGTTATATTTTAAGATCTATATTGCTTCTACAAAACTAGCACCATTGTCATTATCATTATTCCCTTTTTATATTCTACTTTTGAATATCTAAGTGATATAGGAGTCATGTTACAGTATGCAAAGAGAACTATTACCTACAAAAAACAAAGAGAGCTATTGAGAAAATTAGTTAATCTATGCACAGACATAGAGTAGAAATATCCTTTTGCTTTGTTTGTAATGCTAATTTTTAGTGCATTTCATGTGACTAAATTGCTGTTTCATCATACACATAAAATCCCAATAAGTAATTGTAAGGGGCAGTGGCTGAAATTGCTAATTTTATATTTTAGTTCTTAAATTACATGTAGGAATAATTTACAATTTCCAAAATTGGTACCAATGTCTGACTTAGGATAACTAAGTCAGCTTATAGAGTCACATTACCTTTGTGAATTGTTTCCACAGTGTATAAAATTTTAATAACATTTTGTTTCAAATAATTTTTATTACATAGAAAAGCATTTTTTAATACCCAAATTCCATTTTATTCATAATCATTGTATATTTTTATGTTGTCTTACCTGCCTGATGAACATCTCAAAATCAAGGTTATTCAGAAAACTACATTTCTGTGTATTCACAAACTCACTCTTGCAGTAACTTTTTTCTGTAACTTTCTTATTCTAGCTTCAACACAAGCCTGCGGGGAGGAGACATTTAATTTCAACATGACTTCTAAAGAAATTTAACATAAGAAGTAAAATATCTGCAAACCCATGCAAATCCACCCTTGGAAAAATGGGCATTTGGTCTTATTGAAAACTCTCAAAGAATGGTAATGCTAACAATATGAAAAGATGTAATTCACTACTTAAAGTGATTCTTGGATCTAATGATTAATCACACATTTTCCAGGAGATCTAAGCAAATAGAACAAAACTTTAGGCAAATCATAGGAAACATAGGGGCCATTGTTCTCATTGTCCATATGGTCACAGAGCTGGAACATGATTTAATGAGGATTAGAGGTGTATAACCACACACTTGACATTGTAACAATCATCAATCAGATGTCCTTTCTAAAAAAGAGAAAGGGTTGCAAATTGCAAAGTGGCACACTTTCCTTGTATGATAATTTTTTGAAATGAGAAATGACACTCTATGAAAATATGCTCATTAAATCACTTGTGTGAAATTCCTCAGATTTCTAATCAAATTAACTAACATGCGCCATTTAAAAAACTCTAATAAACACAGAAGAAAATCTGATTTTAAAAAGGAAAATGAAAAGCAAACAGTATTAGTCGTTGCTGCTACTTCTTGAGTCACATTCAGCAAAAAAACTCATTTAAGTACCCAAGTGCATATGGGCCAGAGGAGGTTATAGGGATTATTCGGGAAGTAACTTCTATATGTAATCTGATGGGTTGGGTGATTTAATGAACACACTTACATCACTGAGGACCTATTCTAGGATTAAACATTTTCTTTTTATTACTTGCAATTTCACAAAATTTCCAGTACCTGGACTATTTTAAAAACAATTGTTCTTGAAAACCACACTTAAATGATTCCTGCTAATTTTATATGTATATAAATATGATGCAATTTGATTCATAATCTATTTTGCCTCCTAACAGTCTGAAAGTTTGAAAAGGACATGTACAGTTACAGGATAAAAAAAGACAGCTGAATCTTAGTAAGAAAAAAAATATCATTTCATATCAAGGATTTCATGCTGTCATGGGAAATTGGAATTAGTGACAACCTGAAATTAGGTAAAATCACTGTGGTTTAAAATTCAGAAGGCCAATATAAATATATTTGGTATCCATCAAAGTAAAATAAAGTTATCAAACATATGATTGCATATATTTTATACTTCACATTGAAATACAGTATTTTTTGGATGTGAAAGCAATCTGACTGTGACATCTGTCACCCAATTGATTGCCAGGTTTGAAATAAAGTATTTTAATTAAAATAGAGGAAGCTTCTCTATGCTTATTTTGAAAATTTACTGCATAAGGCAATTATACCTTTTCCTTATGCCAAAAAGTAAATTATTATAACCTTCTTATTATATCATTTTTTATTACTTTAGAAATTACTTATGCTATTTGAGATGTGAAAAGACAAGTGAGTGTCATTTGTCTGTTTCTATTCCAGTAAAGAGCTGTGGCAAGTAAATGGGAAAGAAAGGTCAAGAGTTTTTATCACTCTATTTTAATATAATCTTCGCCTACATGTTAGGTTATGTACACCTGCGGTTGCCAACTGCCCACGGAACGGTACCATCTGCGGCCTGTTAGAAACCAGACCACACAGCAGGAGTTGAACAGTGGGGTGAGCAAAGCTTCGCTCACATTACTGCTTGTGCTCCGCTTCCTGTCTTCATCGCCTCCCCCCGCCCATCAGTGGAAACATTTTTCTTCCACGAAACTGGTGTCTGGACCATTGACCTACACTATTATCTAAAAATTTTAAATGCTTTCAAATTCATGATGATATACAGACATAAAAGGAAGAAAAGAATAAGAGAAGATGTTAGAAAAAGTGGAGAGTGTCTTATATTTTAGGTAGAAGATGAAAATAGACTTGTCACATTTAATAAGAATTTCTGGGAGGAAATTATTTTCAGGTTTAACACAAAGTTGATATTGTAACTGAACAGCCAATGGGATCCCGCTGCTCACCACCTATAGGCAAAAACTCTAGAGACAGAGTCCAGTGGAAAGGAAAAAGGAATTTTTTATTTGAAATATGCACAGCAGGTTTCTTGATGGGTCCATCCTGCTGGGGAAAGGGCCACAGGCTTGCCACCCCAGGCAGAGCATCCTCCCAGAACCCACCAGCCCAGGCCTCCTCCTCCCCCACTTCATACCAGCCTAGCGCCTGCAGGGTCCCTGGTCAGACCCAGAGCACTGTTCCCAACAAGCCCACACCGGTGTGGACGTGGAAAGGCAACAGCTACCACAGCTTCCCATCTGGGGAAGGGATGCAGGGCTTGCTGGGTAACCATGCTCCCTGAGCCCGTGGGCCGAGTCCGCGGGCCGAGCCCCTCCACGCCGCCACCACCCCCCGCCCCCCGCACCTGCCCTCTTACCAGAAACTGTTGCACTCTTAGGCAGATGCTGGAGTGCTCAAGCAGGGACAAAGGGAATCTTATAGCACATATTTTCCATCTGCTCCACTTTTTAAAACTGTGCCCACAATCCCCCATACAGTGGAAGTACATGGAAATGTATTTCCCTCCCATCCAATTATCTCCGAAGCTTTTAGCACCAGTCCTGTGTGCCCTGACCAACGTGGAGTGGAGGTTCCTGAGCGGGGGTGACAGGAGACTGGAAAAACACAACACAAACAGTTTAGAGAAAAGCGGGGGTCAGGTGGGACATTGTCCTCTGATGGAGACACTGAGCCCTGAACATGGGCTCCACGTTTATTTATAGGGGTTGGTTAGATAGATCTAAAGGACATTTTGCAAACTTAGGGAGACACTGCAAGCACAGATTGTTCCGTTCCCAAGCTACCTAACTGACACATATGTCTTCTGCAAAAAGTTACAGTCAAAGTCAGCTGAAGGTTGAGGTTTTCTAGCTCCTGTTCAACGCCAGCGGGTTCCGGCTGTGTGACGCCAGGCTTCACCGTCCCCCACACCTATGTGCCTTTTCGCTGCGTCCTGCGCCGGTTGCCAGGGCGGCGCGTGCATGAGCCGTCTTCAGCGCTCCTCCACTACTCCCGATTTCTGGGAGGATCCTCCCCCGTTACAATATGTTGCGTTTCTATTAAAATGTAATATGATAATTTCTTAAACATTAATATATGTCATGAACAAGGGTAACTAAATTTATTTTTATAGACTAAAGAAGGAATTAAAAATTATTGCTTTAGATGTTTCATCTCATACACACACAAAAGCACAAAACAAATAAACCTACCAAAACCAAACTTTTGAGGAAAAAATGCTCATGAAAAGCTACAGAGTATTCTGAAAATAAATATGTAGAGGTTCTAAAAAATGAATATTGTTATTGTGGTAGAAAACACTTTTTGAAGGACCAATTATGAAGTTGAACACTTAGACTTATTATGTTTTCTGCAATAAAATGTTACACATTGCATGAAAAAGCCCTAAAGTTTTTTTTTTTTTTTTTTCTTCTTCCAAATGAATGAGAATATTCTGAAGAGAAGCAGTCATTACTGGGTTCAATTGCCTGGGATTTCCATTGATGTTAGTTATAGGTCATCACTCATCTACATCTCCAATAGAATCATAGATTCCAAAGTAGTACTCTACAGATGACCAGACTTTTTACGATTGTTCCCTTCCCTTCTGAGTATTCTTTCTAAAATTTGTGAGTGTGTATAAACCAATTTATGAGAAAAGTCAAACCAACCCCTAATTTTGTGTTTAAGTGAATTCTGAACAATGGGGAAAAAAACTCTTTCTAGAAAACTGAATAAAGAGACATATTCATGGGTTCTCTGAAAAAAAAAAGTAATTTGGAGAGAAGAAACTTCACAGAGCAAAACTCTGATACTGTACAGAAAAAAAAGCATTTTAGGATAACTTCATAGACAGTTTCAAAATATTATAAAAATATACAACCAGAACAAAATCAAGAGAAAATGCTAAAAAGAAAACTAAGATTGAGGTAAAAAATAATTGTTAAACTAAAAGTTATGTTAGTGACATAAATATGCATAATAATTGAAAGCTAATACATTTTAAAATTCTAATGGTAATGGAGACCAAATTGTACTAACTAAAATGAAGAACTTAATTGTAACTCTGAACTTTTAGAGAAAATCAATTATTTTCATTTACTTAATTTAAAATATTTGAATACTTATTTTGTCAGGCATTGCATAGTCATCAAGTAAGTTGAAAATATAGTTATCATCAATTAAAAATGATATGTTCCTTGCTCTCATGAAGCTTTCATTCTAGATATTGAGATAGAAAAACTATATAAGGTTTTGTTCAGTATAGTACTGAACACCAATTGTCCAAGTGCTGTACACTTGCAGCTGGCAGGTTTGTACTGCCTGTCACCTACCGGATCCAACAAGCAGAGACAGGGATTGAATCTTTTTGGGTGCTTTATTCAGATGGCCAGCGATATGAGAGGATGGCGGGTTCACACCCTAACAGACCATCTCAAATTCCTCTTTAAAATGGCCCTTTGATAAGGAGAACAAAGTGTAGGTAAGGGGTTTGGAATTCAGGGAAAAATTAATCAGATGAAAAAAACGGCAGCATTCTTGCCCTGGGCGGTGGCCCTTATCAGTGCCCCAGGCTGTGTTCGGGCAGTGATCTTCTCACTCTGGAATAGGATGGCTCAGATACCATCTTGAATGGCTTGTGGTCCCCCTAAGGCACAAAGGTGGAACTGCTTATTGTCACTTCAGGGTGGGTCATACCTGCAGTTCCTGGAATAGCTTTTTCATGCATTAATTACTAAGCATATTAGCTATCACTTAAATTTTTCCATCTTTCAAGTCCCCCTTCATACTGGTTATCAATTTCAGGAGAAGACTCTAAACACTTCTACCCACTGCATCTTGGTATCTGAGTTGCCAAATAAAACAACACAGTGAAGCACTGAATGGAACAAGACACTGTTTCCATAGAGGAGAGGCATTTCAGTATCAGCTGCAGTAGTGTGTGTTGGTCCCCCACGGCTGAAGCTTTCCCTACCAGTCGCTCTCTTGTGCTGCAGTAGAAAGAACCCTATTCACTACCCAAAGAGGACAGAAAGAACAGTGGGGTTGACCAGGTGCCACAGGACACACAGGTTTTAACTGAGACAAAGGAGCACTCAAGTACCTAACCAGGGAAACAGATAAGCCCTACCAAGTCTCTTTATCTCTTGGAAAGGAAGTGTTCCAAGCTCAAGGCCATTCTCACTAGCCAGGTGGGAGTGGAAAAGCTATTTGCATGAGATTGCCTTTCCAAACAGTCCATCCCTCCCTCCTCACTCAGCATTGAGGCAGCAGAAGGAGCATATAAAATCCAGGAGAACAATTGCTTAACTGAAATTTGGATGTGGATTTAAGTCCTGGGAAGCCCCTCAGGTACCTGTACGCAGGTGGTTGCTCACAGAGATGCTCTGTTATGTTTAGGCACTTTACCAGGGATACCTGGAAAGTTGGATCTAGGAGAATGATCAGTCCTCCCTGGAGGATGTTGCTCAACCATGAACCCCGATGCCAGGGTTGAAGCATCTAAGATGGTGCAAGAATGAGTCTAGAAGAGACTGTGGTGTACAGCTAATAACCATCCTGCCTGGGCATGGATTTTCTCCAGCTCATCCTCTACCTTTTCGTAATCACCGATGTACATGTACAACAAAAAGTGCGGGCAATAACACAAACACCGTTCTATTCTGCCAGCAGATAATCAAGGGCAATTTGGTTGTCTCTATCACCAACTTGGCTAGTGAGTTCAGTGAGTTTTGCTGATTCTCAATAACTTGGGCAGTAGCATTAGATATCTGCACTAGAGTCAATGACAAGTAGCATACCATTTCTTTTTTTCCAGGGCATGTATGCCTTTGCCAGGCACGAGGACACGGGCAGCAGAGCAAAAGCAGCTGCCTGATTGTTTTCCTGGCACTGTGGTTGGGCAAGCATCCCACGTGTCAGAAATGCGGAGCCCTTCCAGTGTAGAGTACTATCCTACACAAAGACCGGAGGGCATAAAATCCCCCGCAGACCCTGTCTGAGGGTGGCAGCACTCACAGCCTGGTTGTACTCCTCAGAGAAATATGTAATCTGGAGATACACGTGGGTACCAAAAAATAATAAAATACAAAAAAGGAAAGGGAATTATAGATTGCTATCTCTTATTAACTTGGATACAAAAATCTTTAAAAAATAGTAAACCAAATAACAATGATGATATATCATTACCAAGTTGGATTTATTTCAAGAATGCAAGACTAATTCAACACCTGAAAATCATTGTAGCCCACCCTTCAACAAAAGGTCATGTATCAATTGATACAGAAAAACATTTTGAAAAATAAATGTTTGCTGTTTATAGGCCACCCAGTCTCTAGTATTTTGGTTACAGCATCCTGAAAATCTAAGAGAGTAGCTTATTACACAACAGTTAGGGAATGTGAGGTTATAGTCTTAGTGACTGAGGCTAAAGGAATGATAAAACCAAAGTAACATGTATAGACCACACAAATTAGTGTGAGAATCAGTCCAAATCTGTTCAGCAGTGATGCAACCACCGCCAAAGCTATGTGGCCTTCCTTTATTTATGTACCAGTCACTTCCCTGCGATGTCAATTTTTAAAATTCTTTAAAAATCTTATCATCATAAGTTATATTTTCATGATCTATGAATGATTATACATTATTTATACAAAGAAGAGACAGATGATTCCTAAAACTTTACCATATATCTTAAAATCTTCATGTTTATCAGAAAGAAAATCACTCTGTGGGAAATTACCACCTAAATGTCAGAATATCTCAGTGTTAATTTTTCCATTTCTTTCTCTAAAGCTGATTTAAAAACAGTGAGAAGACATAATGAGGATAATTGGTACTAGACAGACTGAGGAGAAGATATTATAAACCTAGATTATGAGCTTCTCAACTGTGGTAGCTAACTTATTTAATGTTTCTTGGTGTCTTATATAGTACTTGAAATATAGGTGCTCATTAAATAGTTGCTGTATTAATTAATAAAAAAGGAAAACAAGAAAGTTTAGAAGAGAAAGAAATTAAAAATATATAATTTGGGACAAAATATAGTTAATGTCAATCAGAGGTGACCAGAAATATTTCTTATTTAGCCTATGATCAGAATTCAGCAGAACCTAAGTAATCTCAAACTGTTCAGATATAAATGGCTGAACACAACTTTCACACATTGTTGAGTTGATAATTTTTTATTAAACATGGTGATGATGCATGATACATACTGATGACTTGATCAAATATTTTACCAATAATTATTTAAAAAATGGCCTCATCAGAAAAGTAACATAGCAATAATAGTTAAAGGCACAGTGTCTAGGAATCAGATTGACGGCATTTAAATTCAAATCCTCTTACTCAAAAGCTCTGTGATGTTAAGCAGGGAATCACATCTTTAGTGTGTAAACAATAATCTACCTCATATCCTTTTTTTTTTCTTTTTTGGGGATTAATGCTTGCAAAATTCATAGAAAAGTGTCAAGTATATAGTAAAGGTCATGATATTGATAATCTGGCTGGACAACATGAGGCAAGCTGAGGGTGGGGAATAAAAGGGGGTGGCAAGGAGATAAATGCAAGGGGCCATGGTGAGGGGTGGGGGCACGTTGCTTGGGCAACGCAGCCCCTGCCTGCTCCTGCCAGCAGATAAGCCCTTTTCTGCACCCCCACCCCTCTCACTAGGGCTGTCCTTGAGACTGCTTGAGAAACTGCCTTGAGTGGTGCCTAAGAGGACAGGTGGGGTCTTTGGGGCCCCTCCAGGGCCCCTGTGAACTCTGTCAGTGGGCTCTGAGAGTGGTCAACATGTGGGAGCTAGGGCATGGAGTGAGGCAGCGTTCACAGAGCTCCACAGAAGTCTCTCCCTCCACCATGCAAAATGACAGCCTAAAGAGGAAGTATTACATTGAGCCCAAGCAAGGATAGCAAGATAATTGGATGAAGGGAAAAATCCTCCTACCCTCTTCTGGTACCTTATTGAAGGTGGGACCAGGGAAAGACAGGCACAAGCACCTTAGAGGTCAAAATGGTGGCAGGAGGGAGGTGCTGGACCAAAGAAACCCGTGGGTATTGCTGGAAGAAAAGAAGTGATTGGTCCCCCAGTGGACCAGCCCAGAGCGTCGAAGTTTGGGAACTAAATTGGGCATTCTAAGAAAGCACCTTGCCCATCCCACATGCCTCACACCCAAAATTAATGTAAACTCAGGGGAAGGAAAAGACACGTTCTTGTCCACCTGGTAAATACTCTGGCCAGCGCCTTCATGGAACCCTGTGGCTCTAGAAGCCACGGGGCCAATGACAGTGCTGGCCCTACAGGCGGGAGCAGGAGGCAGCCTAGAGCCACAGCATCCAGGATCGAGCTAAACTACCAGGATGATTGCTCATCAGCTGCTTGTGGGGGCCAAACGATGGTACTTTACCTGGGAACAGGACTCTGGATTCTGTCATTTGTTTTGGTCTTGCTGAAGACAGCTGGGTTTTGTCTGGGTTTTGTGGAGGAGATGGGTTTCAAGACAAGAGTCCACCATTCTCCCAGATCATGCAGAATCTGAATAAAATTGAAAAAATAAAATAAAATTAATTTTAAAAAAACTCCCTCCTTTCTCACCAGCCTCTGCCTCTAGAATTCGCCTTTTGGTGACAGTGGGCAGCCAAACAGCACGTTGGTTCTGGTTCTGTGACAGTTATGCAAATGTCAGTACTTAAGATTCTTATGCTTTTAAGCAAAATAGCTAATGAAATGATTCTATCAACTTTCCACTACGCATTTTTATTTGTTTTGTTTCCACCCATTATTAAATGGCCTGTCTACTGATTCTACTTATTAATATCTTGTCGGTCTCTTGGTTCTCATCACACTACCTTACTCACCAATTTCACACAGATAAGAACCCCTTGAAAGCTCGAAATCATTTTCTCATTCCACATTCCTCATACAAAATATACCTCTCCGTTTTCTCTCATCAATACACTAACCAGGCTAACGATACATTTCAATTCACAAAACCTACAACTATCTTTTTAAAAAAATGTAATCCCTACTTTTGATTCAGTTCATGCTATCTTTCCGTTCCTGTTCACTTATTCTCATAGAATTAATTTCTGAGTTCTTTGAGAATTATTTTTTTGTCACCAAAGATTTTAAGCCCATCAAAAAGAATGTCGTGTTCCCTTCTTATGGTTTGTTTTCTTCACATTTCCTCTGTGATGATTAGCACAGAGTAGATGCATAACTGGACTGGTTGACTAAGTATAGTTAAAGTGTTACAGACAGGGCCATTTGTAGTTTTGATAATCGGTTATAATGGTTAACTAAATAGAATGTTTTATAATAGCGTTCACTTAGTTATTTGACATCCAAAAGTATTTTATACAAAATGAGGAAACTAAATTATTACATAATTTGTACTTAAAAATTATATGTATTCATTAGATTTGACATACAGGGTTATCAAGATAATTCTTTGAAAATATAGATAACTACTCTAAAGAAAGAACATGATTGCATAATTCACCATCACTTCGCCTAGGATTCCACCAAAGTGTTGCTAAAACAGGAACATATTTCTTGGTGTTTCCCGTGCGTGTGAGACACAAATGCTTCTGCAAAGCCATTTGTATCATTGACTGAAATAACCTCACGATGAATAATGCTCTGAATAACCATTAACATGATTCAGAGAACAATAACATTTGGGTTTGTTTTATTACTGCTTGTGATGCTGAAAGAGCTTACTACACCTTATACAGGTGTTTGAGTATTGGACTTAAACTATTTCTCACCACAAGGAATTTTAAATTGACATTTCTTTGGCAGCGCTTACTTATAGCATCACGATGCTACATCTTATAAACTGCTTAGTAATCAAGTATTCAAAGACATTCGGCTCTAGTCAACAGAAGGAAGGGTGATTTCAATGACACTATTCATAATAAATGTTCTCCAGGGGAACATTTACATAATCATGGGAATGAAAATGATCATTACTTGTCATTTATTGTTATACTATGTCCCCTTGAAGAATTCTATAGATGAATTCATCCATCCATTACTTTTCATAAGTTACTCTAAAATATTCAACTCACTTTGTAATACCCATAATAACAACACTTTAGACTCTGAAAGAAACCTTTAATTTATGCAATTAAGCATACTTTATTTATATCACTAAAAAAGGAAATAGATTAAAGAAAAAATTATACTAAAGTATATGGTCTTATATGTACTTCCTTTCTTAAGTCTAAATAACTTTAAAGAAATACCATTCTGAATTGCAAAATGGCATTTGCCCTTGATTTATGGATATTTTATATTGCTGTGAAGTCTCTTGAAATATTTTGTGGGAAATTTCATTTAATATATTTTTCTAAATATATATCAATATGATCTTGTGAATATCAAAGGTTAATAATTTAAATTATTTAGTCAATGAATTGTTAAATATTTTACTGTGATTGGAATAGCCCCTAAATAATTTTCTGCTTAACCCATTTCTTGTAAAAAAAAAAAAAATGCACCTTTCTGCCACTACTAAAAAAAGAATTCTGTAAATAGAATGATGTCATTTGTTTCCAAAGAGTATTGATACCCAAGAGAGACGCAAAAATAATAATGAAAGTGAGGTATTTCATGGGCAACTTTAGGAGTATCATCCACGTGTTATCTCCTAGTAATGCTGCAAAGGCAAGCTCCAGGCAGGCTGGAGATGGGTCAGCTTCCCTGCTGTGTTGTGAAAGGTGTGAGTCTCAAGTGAGGACTATAGAACATTGTTTCTTCTGGTTCTCTCATGGGGTGCTTTTGTTTGTTTCTATACCACCCTTAGGTGAGCTATCAGCTGGAATAATTGCAACCAACAAAATTTGTTCTCAAGAACATATATTTTAACTCTATGTTTGTTCAAACCAGCCATAAGAAGTAGAGACTAAAAGGCCTATATTCAAGTCCATAATATTAACTTAATTATTTCATGTGCTGTAGAGTAAAAAATAATCTTTAAAGTGTTAGTCACTTACCAAAAAAGTTTCCAGTCATAGCAATAGTCTTTCTCTTTCTGCAAATTTTATGATGAATGACCACTAATATCTGATTCTAATATCTGTTTTTAAAGAGAAGAAAAGCATCTATATCTTTATAAAGGCACTATTATAAACAAGGTTATGATGAACTCTATTATTACAAAAATTCAACAGACTATTTCTTTTTAGCATGTTAATTAATATATTTTGATAGCATATCACTGAAATGTACTTTATAAAAGCTGAACTAAACATGGATAAACATACAGCGGTCTATAATTGGCCCTTTCATAATATATTATAATTATGGCATAACTTATCTTGTATGGATAAATCACATAGCCTTACGCATGGATTTTAGGTACTGTTTCTTGCAAACAACTCAGTCTGCAATAAATTCAAGTTTATAATCTGATAATTATCATGAATGTGGCCAAATACTATAGAAATCCAGGTAATTTGTGGTAATTACCATTTCAATTTAAACCTAACTCCTTTCAGTAAGGAATTGCTATACCCTTACTGACTTCCCACCTTATTCCACTTAGACATTTTACAACAAAAGCTCAAAATTCACATCTGAAATGAAAAAGATCCCAAATCTTGTCATCTGAAGGTTTTAGGAAAACTGTGCAGTGCTAATTTAAATAGTCAAATATTCAAATCTATTAAAATCTATAAACCTATACCAAAATTAGTATAATATTTATGTTCCTGGGGGAATGGATTATCAGTTTGTAATGCATTTAACTTATGGTACACGGTGGCAGTCTGCCTTCTGGGACACAGGACAGAGTAACAAATCTTTCTTTTCCTAGTTCAAAACTTATATTATACCCAACTTGGTTTATAAGTTGTATTTTCACTTTTACTTGTTTCAAATCGTGTTTTAAATTTCTCTTGAGACTTTTTTCACGCTGTATTATTTAGAAATGTGGTGAACAATCTCCAGATACATGGGATTTTTTTCATCTATCTTTCTGTTATTGATCTCTAGTTTAATTCCATTGTGTTTTGAGAACATACTCTGCATGGTTTCTGTGGTTTTAAATTTCTTAAAGAGTTTTGCAGCCCATAATTTGGTCTATTTTGATCAAATTTCTATATGAACTATGTGTATTTTACTTTTCTTTGACAAAATATTTAGTAATAGTCAATTAGATCAAATTTGTTTATATTGTTTTATATGTAAGCTTTATTCTTATGGATTTTCTTCCTTAATCAATTACTGAGATTGGAAATCTTCACACAAACAGTGGCTGGCCTATTACTTTTCATAGTTTATGCATTTTTGTAATTTATTTTTATTGTTTGTTCTTCAAGTGTAACTGTGAAAAACTGACCTCTTCATAAATATGTAATAATGTCATTTATTTCTGATAATTTCCTTTTTCTAAAGTGTTCTTTGTGTGAGTTTAATATAGTGAATCCAGGTTTCTGATGAATATTACTATAGTATATCTTTCTCTATACTTTTGCTGTTTTAAAACAATTCTATTGAGATATGATTCACCATACCTTAACTTTTAGTTTGAATCTCTATATTTAAACTAGGTTTCTTTAGACAAACTATATGTGGGTCTCATTTTTATTAACTATGAATATCTCCATCTTTTAACTCATGTATTTGACCATTCACAGACAAGATAATTATACATTTAGGTGTGTTAATATCTACTAGGTTTGTTTGTGTATTGTATTCATTATATTCATTTCCTTTTCCTCTTTCCCTGTTTTCTGGTTTTAGTTGAGCATTTTACATGATTCCACTTTATTCCCTCACTTAGCATATAAATTAGACTTCTATTTTTAGTTGGTTGTTGTCTTAGACTGAAATATATTGGGTTGGCCAAAAAGTTCACTTGTTTTTTGTTTTTTTTTTTTTTTTTCCTGAAAGATGACTTTAGTAGCACTTATTTTTCTTTAAATGCATTTGAAATAATGTTATTGATTGTATTTGACAGCTGTCATGTCAAAGTGCATATAAGAAAAACTTACAAAAATTCGTTCCTATTTAATAATTCTAAAACCTGTCTCATATCTGAATCTGGTTCTGATTTTTACTTCATCTATTAAAACTTTTTTTCCTCTCATTTTTTGCCTGCTTTGATTTTTTGTTGTAAATCAGGCATAATTTGTCAATGTCAGGTGAGTGTGATCTATGCTAATCTCTCCGCGAGTTGTGCTGAGTCTATGGGTTTATGTTTGCTCTGGCTATAGATGTCAGAGACTTGAAATTCTCCACCTCTAGTGACCTTCCTTCCCCTCTACCTCCGTTCATCTTCATGCTTCCCTTTCTACTCCTGCTCAGAGAAAAGCTGCACCTTCCAAGTGTTTCAGCGTCAATCCACTATTATCATAATGGAGCCCTTTTGTGTGACGGGAAGGTGTACGTGTTCTGAGAAGGCGTATGTGTATGTGTGAACATTTTATCATCTATTTCCATCTTTAATGTGTCTATATCCCTGGGCTATGACATTCAAAATTATTTTAAGCATCCTTTCCCACTCAGGTAAGAAAAGAAGTCATGAGATTTTAGTTAGAGAAATGCCCTTCTCTCTGGTGAGATACTGTTCTGTTAATGTCTTTTGTCCTAGAGAATCAACCTTTGTTATGGAGAATGCTCTGGGTGAATTTCACAATGGTTACCCTTCCCTCCCTCTGGATGGAAATAATAAGGATCTCTTTTCGCTCTTCCCCATAACAATGTGGTGTTTCTGGAGTTAAAACTTTTGAAAATGTGGGGGCCTCTTTCTAACACTGCTGTCCCCAGGACATTATCACACTCACACTAGTTCACACTCAGCTTTCAGTGAAAATTACCATTTAAGTGATTCTACAGCTATAGGTATAGGGTCCAGTGCATTCTGCTCCAGGTAAATGTATCTTGGTTGTAAGTCTGAATAAGCCTGTATCTCCAGATTTCAGAGTCACAGTTTTCTCTGAAAACTCAACTCTCTAATGGGTTCATGAAAATCTACTGATTTTCAGTTGTTCAGCTTCTGCATATAAGGTTGGTAGCATCAATATCTAAGATGACAATATCCAAACACGACTGAAATGATAGTGGAACCTCAACATTCCTTTTTTTTTTAATTTTTTACTATTCTATTGGATTTTTTCTATCTACAATCATCCAGTATTCTCAGATTTTTGTGGTGTGAACTGCCTAGTTTCTCACTGGTATCCTCTCCTATTGCCATTTAGAATTCAATTTGACATTCTGCTAAGTTCCAACATTGGTTCCACTTCTGAAAAATATTTTCATAAGTTTTGGGGTCAATTTTCTCTCTTCTCCCTCTTACCAATTGGGAATTTTAAAATGCCAATTGTAAAACTCTAAATCCTTTACTGTCTTATTAGCTAACATTTTCAGAGGGGTCAGAGAAAAGTACTTATATTCAATGTGTACTTGTATTTAATGTGTAACTTTAGTAAAAAGTTAATATATATATTTGAACAACTGGCACTCAGAGATAACATTCATTATGTGAAAACTGTTTTTATATTGTAAAATATCTCATTTCTCAATGGCATTTATCAAATGGCATAGATAATAAAATGAAAAACTTAATCCTCTAGCTTTGTTCTGTTTAGTAAGATGTTATTTTACTAAATACGTTATTTGATGTTAGTAAAATGTTATTTAGTAAGATGTCACTAAAAGTGCGCCTCATATTAATAATGAAACAAATTTTCCTGCTAAAAGTTTTGATAAAATATTTAGTCATGTTTAAAAGTGTCCTAGACACTATAAATAAATGTTTATACATAAACAAAACTTCTCTTAAAAACAACTATTGATTTATCTTTCATTAGTATTAATCCAGTAAATATAACATTAACTCAACTTACATAGCAACTCAGTGCAGATACACAAAACATAGAAGACTAAATAAAGTAAGCCTTTGTAAAATCATTTAACTTTCTTTCGCTTTCCTGGTTTAATTTTTTGGTGGGTTTTTTTCCCCTTGCTTTTCTTTTTTCTTCTTCTTTTCTATCTTTATCTCTCTCTCTCTCTCTCTTTTTTTATCTAATAGGCTTTACTCTTAAAGCCTTGTTGATAAAACAGAGAAATCTTCAGGCAACAGATATAAAAAAAAATCTAGTAGTAATTTTTCTTCATTGTCAATACTTATGAAATTGCTGCAAAGAGGCTACCTAAAAGTTTATCTAGGATAAACACATGATTTCAGAAGTTTTACAGTTGTGTAAATATGAGTTTTGATTTCTTAGAGTCAATATATATTTTTCCATGGGAATACATTTGATCTGTAATCATATTATGGAAGTCAACATGAAAGTATATTGGATTTAGACACTTATGAATTCTGCTTCTACACAAAATACAGCAAATCAGTACAAATTTAATGAATGCTCTACACCACTGCCTTCATGTTATTGATATTCATCTACCAGTACATTATATATTCTAAAGTTAGGGTCTATTATTACAATAAATGGTATTTATCAGGGCAAGTGTATGTGATTTGTCTGAAATTGTTAATCTCTGCTAGTAGTTTTATTAATTTTTAATCTATCAATTTAATTTATGTGATTGTTAATATATATATTTTAAAACATTTTAAATTCACATATAATATAATATAAAGCCACTTTAGGTTTAAAAACCTACATTAGAAAGAGTTATAATAATACTAAAAGTTAATATTTAGTAAATGATAGTAGCATTCTCAAAACTATTCTTACTTCTTAAAAAAAAATCTTATTTAATCCTCACAATAGCCTTTGAGTTATATAGTATTACACAATAGAGTTGCAAGACCATTACACACTACTGTTTTAAAACACTCCCATCACCACAGTAAGTTCCTTTGTGCACATCCCTGGTCCCAGGCAACAACTGGGGTCATACACAGGTGGCCGTCTGTGCTGCGACCACCTCCTAGTCTCCCCGTTGGTGAAGGAAGAACCCTCACCCTAATTAGCATGGGATAGCAGAACATACAACACACGGCACTGATCAGATTAGTATCAGTTTACTCCTAACACAATTCACAGCTCAGGGAAGTAGAACACAGCACTCCATGTAGAGAGAATAAGCAGGGGATGTGGGAAGCACACTTTTAAGTGACAAGAGGGTAACATTCGCCTTGGTTCCCGTAGAGGAGGTGACTGGTTTGTATGAGTAATTTTGAGAGCTGGCAAGGAAGTAAAAGCCACTAGTTTGAGTACCAGTGGTATGCAGTTGATCTAGCTGATAAGAAAACCAGCTGGATCAGGAACCCTTCTCAATGAGTGGAGGCCATAACTAACAAGAGTAGAGGAACTTGCAGTTAAGCTTTTGGGCACCTATGAGGCTCAAACACGGCAAGGCAGCACTTAAAGTATGAGGTCTTACAATCTGAGTCTGGCATTATTCACTTAGCAAAATGTTTTCGATGTTAATTTGTGTTGTAATATGAGGTCTGTCCTGAAAAAGTCCAGCCTCGTCAATATAACGGGAATGGTTTGTGCGACGTCAGTGTAACCTGGCATACAAGGAAAGTGGACTGGAATGCGCATGTGTGAACAACGATGCCTTCACTTTACTAGTCAGTGGGGGCGGTAGATGCTGTTTAGTGAGAGTGTGAATTGTGTGGTCATTGTATTCAAAATGACTGAGCAAGTAGAGCAACAAATCTGTATCAAGTTTTGTATTAAGCTTTAGCATTCCTCCATGGAAAAAATTTGGATGATTCAGAAGGCCACATCTATGGGCAACTGGTGATTGGCGGCTTCATCACAGAAATGTGCCTGCTCATGCATCACATCTCATGAAGGGTTTTTTGGTTAAGCATCAAATCTCCCAGGTGACTCAGCCCCCTTACAGCCCAGATTTGGCACCCATTGACTTCTGGCTTTTCCCAAAACTAAATTAACCTTTGAAAGGGAAAAGATCTGAGACCATAGATGAGAATCAGGAAAACATGAAGGGGCAGCTGATGGCAATTTGGAGAACCGCGTGAGGTCCCAAGGTGCCTTCTTTGAAGGGGCCTGAGGCATCACTGTCCCATGTACAGTGTTCCTTGATCTTGTATCTTCTTCAGTAAATGTCTCTATTTTTTGTACTATGTGGCTGGATATTCTCTACATAGACTTCCTGCATGCGCCATTAGCATATATGACACAATATCAGTAGACTATTCTTTTTTATCACTGAAGAGTATTCTATTTTATATGTTTAACACATTTTGTTTATTTGGTTACTTGTGAAAGAACATTATGTTTATTTCTAGCTTTTGTTGATAAAGAATGAAGCTACTAAAACGTTTTAAGGAGGTTTTTCTTGCATGTAAATGTTCAATTCCCTTGGAAAATAGGTGTGGAATTTCTAAGTTATTTATCAATTTGAGGTTTTACTCTTTAAGAAACTACCAAACTGTGTTCCAAAATATCTATAGCATTTTACCATTCCAACATTGTTTAAGGATTCAAATTCCTCTGCTTCCTGACCTAAAATTTGGTAGTGTCTGTTTTTTTATTATAGACATTCTAGTGGATTAGTAGTTATATTGCATTTTGAATTTAATTTGAATTCTTATAGTGCAATAAAAATAATGTAGGTAAAATAAATACATGAACAACTAAAAAATAAATAAATGGAGTAAAATAGTGCTGATAATAAGTGATATGTGAATGTTGTTTTAATATAAATAAAATAGAGCTTTAGAAGCCCTGAGTGGGCATGAAGGCAAAGATTTCTACTGGGAACTTATGTTTCCTTTGTGAGCAAATATTTATAGCATGACTTGACCAACTAATGATGTGTTACAGAATAATGGCCTTGGGTTAGTAGAATCTTCACATCTGAAAAGAGAAATCCCATGAGTGATTGATGTGCTGGGTTATGAAAATTGTTCACACACTTATAATAATGTAAATGTTAATTTGTTTTTTAGCTTTAGTATCATTCTTATTACAAAATATTTAGAACTTAACTACAGTTATAAAAGCAAAAGGAAAAGCTGTCAGCACTGTCAATGGATGAATTGAATAACTATTTCCTTTATCGTAAACAATGCGACACCATTTACTAGTATTTTTGCTTGAAATAGAGTAAAATAAAACAAACGATAAAGGGCATGGGCATATAATAGGAATATGGTTACACAGTTGACCCTTGAACAATGTGAGTTTAAACTGCATTGAGTCACTTACAGACATTTTTTCAATAGACACCTGTACTGTTTTTGAACCACAACTGGGAGCTCATGAATATGGCGGGCTACCTCTGTGCATTGATTTATGTACCATTTTATATAGGGGACTTGAGCATCTGCAGATTTTGTTCTTGAACCAGTTGGTCCTGAGCCAATCCCCTGTGGATATTGAGGAACAGCTAAGGTTTTGAAGAGTCAGAGTTATGCACAGATGATTTTCAACTTCATGGAGGTCAGCTTCGCAACCTGTGTTTTTCAAGAGTCAATTGTACTTAACTTTTACAAAGACATAGTACTAAAATTTTCATTCATTTTGGCAATAAAATGTTCATGCCACTCCTTTTACAATGTAATAAGAAACAGCGTTTCCTCGTTCTGTTGTCTTTAGGTCATACCTGCTTGATGTGAAGAGGAAGAGAAAAGGAAGCTAAAATGTCCTGAGAGTCAGCAAATATAGACAGAAATTTCATTATGTTCTTGAATATCTTATTTTTTTAACCCTTACACTAACTCTGCAACAAAGACAATAATGCTTATACAGTAGATCAGAGAAGTTTTTTAATTTACCAGTTAGAGACTAAGCTAGGCTTTCCCTAAAGAAGGAGAGAGTTTTTCTATGAGAGAGTTTTTTTTTTTTTAAATACCAGGAGAAAATGGTTCAGTATAATCTAACTTTAATACATGATATTTTTATAGAGATGATTAACCCTACTTTTCTTTCTTCAGTTACCTTCAAAGAAATAATATATATACTCTAAGTGATCTGTAATTTACATAACCAAAGCTTCCCTTTTATTAACTAGATGCAACGAAGTATTCAGTTTCTTCAGTTCCTGTATATTTTCTCTAAATACAATATTGAAATTGACAAAAATACACACAAGCACAATCATGTACAGTGGTGGGCAAACATAGGTTTATAGTTGTAATGCAAATATATAATACAGTAACTAATAAGTAATAATGCAAAGATAAGCTATTTCATGCACTCACAACTGTAAACCTACTTTTTACTATATCTCTGTAAAAGTACACATCTTTATATTTGCCTTCATGAATTTAAATTTCCAAGAAGCAAAATTTACTATATATTAACCTATTGTTCTCAAATTTAGGCATTTTATGTTTTATTGTTTTATTCAAAAAGTTCAATGCCATAAACCAGAGCTCACAAATGGTGGCTTACGGGCCAAAAACCACGTGCCTACTTATTTTTGTAAATAAAGTTTTATTAAAACAAAGTACCCATCCGTTTACATAATGTTTATGTCTGTTTTCATACTACGACATTAGAGTCGAATAGGTGAGACAGATCATTTGGCAACAAAGATGAAAACATTTACCATTTTTCCCTCTACAAGAAATATTTGCCAACCCTGCCTCAAGATAATTTGCCCTTACATTTTTCAAACAGTATTTGTAGTTCAAGTCTTCCATGAAAACATCCATAAATTAATCCCTTATCATTTTTCTATATTCTTAATTGCCTAAGTAGTTACCTAACTCACATATGTTATTATATTTGATATACTACCCTGAACGTATGAGTTTTAGTTAAGATAAACACATATGCGATTAGCTAATGACATTAGTAAGCATAAAGGTTGTACAGACTGTTCTTATGGAATTCTTTTCCTTGAGGTACAAGTAATAATGAAAATAAACACAGTACTCAAAATTTTTAAATTTCACTCAATCAAAACCTTAAGTTATTTGACATCTCTTCCAATATAGTAAATAATGGCAATGAAATTAAAATTACATAGTGATACTCGTACAAAACTAAGCTACCTTCTCCGTATTTCATTCTCCATATGCTGAAATAATTGTCAGCAGCTATTTTTGGACACCTTGATTTATTAAAAAAAAAGGCACGGAGAGAATCAACAGTCTTCCAATATTAAGGCTTGAAACTTATATGACAATGGGAAAAAAATCAGTGATAGGCAATATATGATCCATGAAATACCCATGATAGAAAACAAAACAAAACAAAGGAAGAGTCACTTTTCATTTATTACGGTAGAATCAAGCATTCACCATGGAATTCTGCACATACAGCATAACATCTCTTTGGTTCACATGATTTAGTAGACATCTTTCTTGTGTTTGTATCTCCCTGTTTGCATACTTTAAGTTCAGCTGAATTTCAGAGATATAAATGGTTGTTAAATAACTGTATTGAATAAATAAAATAGCAAATCTGCACAAAAATTACAATATTATCACAGTCTGGCTATATAATAAAACCTGTTAAAAATTTAAAAGCAAAAAGGAAAAACAGCCAAAGAAATGTAGAAATAATCAGTAGCCTGAAACTAACCTACATATTAAATAAGAGTAGAAAAATATGTAATTGCATCCGCCAATATATATGTGGCATACAAGTATAAACTTCATTGCTTTTTTAATACATATTAAATCAAGATATATTTAATGACCCAAGAATAAGTCTACTCAAGTTACCACTTAATATGCACTTAACCCTTGGCACCTAATTAACTATATTTCTTTCTAAAATTGTACATGTCAAGTGCTATTTAGAAAAAATGCTGATGGAGTATAACTAGACTTATTAATAGGTTTAAGGATGAATATTTTCAGAAATATGTAGTTGTTCTACATAGGAAACTTATGCACAATTTCAAAATATATGAAAATTATTTTTCACACACATTATTTATATAGAACTCATAACAAAATATAAAAAAGGAGGAAAAACTCTAAAACATAAAGCCTTTCTATCCAAACATTATTTTTTTAGATGTTTTATTGTTAGTGCATAGAAAAGCTGCTGATTTCTGTATGTCAATTTTATATCCTGCAACTTTACTGAATAATGGAGCAGTTTCAACAGTTTTTTGTTTGAGTCTTTAGGACTTTCTATTTATAAAATCTATACCATCTGCAAATAATGAAAATTGTACTGCTTCTTTTCTTGTTTAAATATCTTTTATTTTTGCCTTGCCTAATTTTAGGTTCCAGCTAGGATTTCCAGTATTGTGTAGAATAAGAGGGGAAAGAGTGGGCACCCTTGTCTTTTCCTGGTCTTAGAGGAAAAGCTGTAACCTTTCACTGTTCAGTATGATATTAGCTTGCCATATATGGCTTTTATTATGTTAAGGTAGTATATTACTTCTATGTCCAATTTGTTGAGGGTGTTTTTTTTTTTTTTATCATGAAAGCATTTTGTGTTTTATCATATGATTTTTTCTGTATCTACTGAGATGATCATCTGATTTTCATGTCATTCTGGTTATGTGATGTATCAAACTTACCGATTTGTGTATGTCAAACCACCTTGCTTTGAAGGGATAAATCCAACTTGGTCCTGGTGTGTAATCCTTTTATTGTACTGTTGAATTTGGTTGCTGATATTTCGTTGAGAGTTTTACATCTACATTTATCAGGTATATTAGTTTATAGCTTTCTTGTAATGTCCCTTCTGGCTTTGGTATAAGAGTAACGCTGGCCTTGTAAAATCAGTTTGGAAGTGTCCTCTTCTCTTCAAATTTTGTAATAGTTTAAGAAGAATTGGCATTAATTCTTTAAATGTTTGGTATAATTAACCCATCTGGTCCTGGATTTTGATGTGTTGAAATGTTTGCATTACTGATGCAATCTCCCCTATTTGTTACTGTTCTATTCAGATATTCTGTTTCTTCCTGATTTAGCCTCATTATCTGTATATTTCTAGATATGTAACTACTTCTTATAAATTATACAGTTTGTTGGCTTAAAATGTTCATAGTAATCTCATAATCCCATGTAGTTCTGAAATGTCAGTTATAACATCTCTTTCATTTCTGATTTTGTCTTCTTTCTTTCTCACATAGTCAGTCTACCTAAAGATTTCTCAGTTTTGTTTATCTTTTTGAAAAAAGTTTTTAGTTATGTTGGCCTATTCTAATGTTTTCTGATACCTATTTCATTAATTTGCACACCAATGTTTACCATTTCCTTTTTTCTCCTTAGAGCTAAGTTTGTTCTTTTCTTTCTTTCCTTTTTTTTTTTTTTTCATTTCCTGGGTTGTGAAATTAGGTTGCTTTTTTGAGATCTTTATATTTTCCCAATATATACATTCATTGCTCTAAACATCTGTCTCAGAGCTGCTATTGTAGCATCCCATAGGTTTTGGTATGCTGCATTTCCATGTACATTTTTTAATTTTTTTTCATTTTCTTTTTAATTTATTCTTTGACTGACTGGTTGTTCAGGAGTGTGTTGTTTAAATTACTAATATTTTTAGAAATAACAGTATCCAACTAACAATAACATCAAAAACAATAAAATACATAGGAATAAATGTAACCAAAGAAGTGAATAATCTTTATGATAAGTATAATACTTTCATAAAAAAAATCAAAGAAGAGAAAAACAAATAAAAAGATATCCTGTGTTCATAGATTGGAAGAATTAATATTGTTAAGATGTCCACCTTACTCTAAGCTATCTATAAATTCAGTTCAATACTAATCAAAATGAAATAGCACTTATTGTAGAAATAGGAAAAAAAATACTACAATTTGTATGAAATCACAAAAGACCCTGTAAAACCCAAATAATTTTTATAAAAACAAAGCCAAAGGCATCACACTTCCTGATTTTGAACTATACTACAAGGCTTTAGCAATGAACAGTATGATACTGACATAAAATCAGACATTTGGACTAGTGGTGCACAATAATGAGAGCAGAATTAACATTTTACATATCTAGTACACTAATATTTGACACAGACACCAAGAATACTCAATGTGAAAAGGATTGCCTCTTCAACAACTGGCATGGGAAAAGCTAAACAAGTGTAAAAAAACTTGAATCAGGCCCCTATCTTATACAATTGACAAAAATTAACTTGCAATGGATTATAGATTTAAACATAAGACCTAATACTATAAATCTCCTAGAAAAAAACATAAAAAGGGAGCTCCTTGACTCTGGCCTTGGCAATTTTTTGTTTGTTTGTTTTATACGACAAAGCACAGCAATAAAAGTAAATGAAAAAGTTTCTGCACAAAAAAAAACAGTCAACAAAATGAAAAGGCAAACTAAAGAATGGGAAAAAATATTTGCAAATCTTATATCAGATAAGGGGTTAACATCCAAAATGTATAAGTAAGTCATATAACTCAATAACAACAAATAATCCAATTAAAAACAGGCAGAGAAACTAAATAGACATTTTTCCAAAAACAATATCCACATGGCCAATGGATATATGAAAATGCTCAGTGTCACTAATCATCAGAAAAATGCCAAATCAAAATCACAATGAGGTGTTACTGCACACCTGTAAAATGGTTACCTTCGAAAGATAAAAGTGCAGGCAACAATGTGTACAAAATGGGGCTCTTGTACCCTTTTGCTAGGAATGTAAATTTATTTAGCCATTATAAAAACACTATGAAGGTCCTTTAAAAAATTAAAAATAGGCCCGACTGGTGTAGCTCAGTGGATTGAGCGTGGGCTGGGAACCAAAAGGTCCCGGTTCGATTCCCAGTCGGGGCACATGCCTGGGTTGCAGGCCAGGTCCCCATTGAGGGCCATGTGAGAGGCAACCATACATTGCTCTTTCTCCCTCCCTTCTCCTCTCTCTAAAAATAAATAAATAAAATCTTTAAAAAATTAAAAATAAAATTACCTATGATCCAGCAATTCCACATCTGGATATACATTCAAAAGAAATGAAAACAAGATATTTAAGAGATATCTGCATTCCATATTTATTGCAGTATTATTCACAATAGCCACGATATGAAAAACCTGTCAATAGTGAAAAAAGATGAATGGAGAAGTATTTAGAATACACAGGGTGGGGCAAAAAGAGGTTCGCCGTTGTTCATATGGAAAGTATTGCAATAATTAATAAATAATAATACAAGAATAAGCCCTGGCTAGTGTGGCTCAGTGGATTGAGCGCGGGCTCCGAACCAAAGGGTTGCTGGTTTGATTCCCAGTCAGGGCACATGCCTGTGTTGTGGGCCAGGTCCCCAGGGGGGCCACATGAGATGCAACCACACATTGATGTTTCTCCCCATCTCTTTCTCCCTCCATTCCTTTCTGTCTAAAAATAAATAAATAAAATATTTTATTAAAAAAAAAAGAATGAACTCCATTTTTCATGTATCACAAGGGTAAACCTACTTTTGCTCCAGTGTATATACAATGAAATATTATTCAACCATGAGAAAGAATGAAATCTTGCTATTTAGAACATGGATGGAATTTGATGGGGTAATGCTAAATGAGGTAAGTTAGAAAAATAAAATACTGTATTATGTAACTTATATGTAATACCTAAAAAAGCCAAACTCGTAAAAACAGATTAGAACAGTGGTTACCAGGGGCTGAGGGTTTGGGCAGTTAAGGAGATGCTATTTAAGTGTATAAATTTGCAGCTAGAAGTTAAATAAGTTCTAGAGACCTAATGTACAGCATATTGATAATAATTAACAATACTCTATTATGGATTTTAAAATTGCTAATAGACTAGATCAGGAGTGTCAAACTCACTTTCACCAGGGGCCACATCAACCTGGCAGCTGCCTTCAAAGGGCTGAGTATAATTTCAACTCCTTAAGAGTTAAGGAGTAGTTACATTTATACACTCCTAGAATTATTTTGACTGTTTGAAGGTAACTGTGAGGCTGATTTGGCCCCTGACGAAAATGAGTTTGACACCCCTGAACTGGATCTTATTTTTACCACAAAATAGAAATGATAATTTTGTGATGTGCTATGAGCTGTTAGCTAACAATGTGGAGATAATCATATTGCAACATATAAATGTATCAAATCAACACACTGTAAGCTTCAAATATGCATAATATTATATGTAAATTATATCTAAACTTACCATTTTAGTTTATCAATAATAAGTATTAATAATAACATATATAACTCTCACAAGAGATAAAAATAACTGAAAATAAACAAAGATTAAATATAACTATTAAACTTTTTATTGTTGATTCAGAAAAGTTTTTATTTTAATAATTAGATCGAATGTGAAGAAAAAGCATCTTAGATGCTCATTTAAGTGTAACTAAAACATATATAATATGGGAGACCGTTCTGCATGGCCTGGGCCCAGCTCCCACTCAGAGGGGCCAGTGGAAAGGGACACGAGGCCCACGCCCATGGGTAGGTTCTCCCGTGGAGAATCAGGCCTGTATTGTACCTAGGCTGCTATGAGGCTTGCTTTTGCTAAAACTCCCTCACCCTGGATTGAGGCAACAAGTGTTTACTGCGTATCTCTAAAGTAACTTCCTAAAGTCCGTACTAAACCTCCCAAGTATGGGGTGTAACCAGTTCAACCACTTTTCCCCTGGATTTGTAACATCCTTCTCTTTGAAGTAATTAGCAGCATTCTTTCCTTTGTTATCCATAAAAGGTAATCACCTACATCGAACCTGCGCATAGTAAATGAGAACCATCTTCCATGTAATGTGCCCAGAAAATCAATAAAAGCCTGTGTAGGCATGAGTCGGGGCACTCTCCTCTTGAGAGAGTGGCCCTGCTGCCCCTTTTCCTTCACAGGATTCGGTAGTCTGTGTGAATTTTTCTCATGTCTCATGTCTCATGTCCCGTGTCTCCTGTCTCCTATCTCGTGTCCCATCGTTACAGAGCAGGGTGGGGACACCCAACGATATACCAGCCCCGCACCAGGTTCATTATGCTCTCCACCAAAGGAAAGACATCTCTCAATGCCAGAGACTGGTGAAAAGGAAAGGAATTGTTTATTTTCAAGTTATACAGGCTTGGAGTAATGACTTAAGGTCTCCTTTAAGATATTAGAGTTCTCTCGAATACCCACAAGCACATACAGTCCTTCCTTCTCCCCCTGCCCAGTCCAGGGTACTGTATCTCACGAAAAGAAGTAAAGTCCGTGATTCAGCAGCCCCTCAGTTCCAACACCATCCACTGTGTCGCCACCACGATCTCCAGTTAATTCAAAACCATGTGGCACCTTTTCATTGCCCACCAGCAAGAGTTCTTTCACCCCTTTTCTTCAGGCAAAGTCTCTCCTGCTTCCTAGGCCACGTGGCAAAAGGAGCTACCCAAAGCCACGTGGTCCTCTCTCTGTCTCTCAGGCCAAGGGGTCCCCACTCCTCCAAAGCCTCGTGGTCCAGACCCTCCCACAGAGTCTCTCCTGCATTCTTCCAAACTGCTAAGAGAGAGAGAGCTCTGCATCGCTGCTACATCTTGCTTCCCAGCTTCCTAAGCTGCATGGCAAAGGGAGCCCCAAAGCTGCGGGGTTCTCCCCTCTCGCCAAAAGCAGTGTGTTGCTCCTTTCCCATTTACATCTTGTGTTTCCAGTCACTTCCATCCCCCTGGCTCAAAGCATAGCCACAGCTGTTTAACATATCCATGAAACCAGTTAAAGGTTATAGATATGTTAAATGACCATGCCAGAGGTTAGCTGCAAAGCTGCTGCTATACAGAAGAGCTCTGAATGGCCCTGCTCCAGGAGTCCCATCTCCCCTAGTTCAGACCCCATTACAAATCCCTGTTTGGGCCCACTTCTTGGCTGCACCCTATGACATCGTGTCTCAGCCACAACGCTGCGGACCCTACGAGCCAGGGTCCAAATCATATAGTATGTATTGTTTCTCTTCTGGTCTAGTTCATTTAAGTGACTTACATTACTTTCCACCCTCAAACTTGCCCTGTTTTACTCACAGTGGTCTTATTGTACCACTATGCCACGGATAAGATATATATTTGATAATTTTTATCTTAATTTGATGTTCTTTTCTTGAAGAAGTGAAAGTTCTAAAAATAAATTCAATTCTAATGTTACTTCAAATCATTTTTGTCAAGCATAGCTTTTTATACATTAACTGCTTCTAAATATTGTTTTATCGTTCATATTTTCAAATGTCTCTCTGCTTTGTTCTCAAAAGATTAAAATGCAAAGATTTACTCTTGGTCAAGATAAAAGTAATATGACTGCCTTTGTTTCACTGTGCCTTTAGGAGAATAATGAAGAACACCGTGTCAAATAATGACTCTTCCATTACCTATTAACCGTGTATTCGTAGACTCTTCAAAAGATAAATACACACAAATTTCACCTAATTTAACTTTGTTAGAAGGTTGTTTCTTCTTTTATCTTTATTGTTATTCTCTGTGACATTTAATGTCATTAAGGATATTAAAATTAAAGTAATGCATTTCTCAAAATTCTTTTTTTAGTATATTTTATTGATTATGCTATTACGGTTTTTCCAATTTTTCCCCCTTTGCCCTCCTCTGCCCGGTTCCCCCCTTCCCTCCACCAAGCTCTCTGCCCCTTAGTTCATGGCCATGGTCATGCATATAAGTTCTTTGGCTTCTCCATTTTCTGTACTATTCTTAACATCCCCCTGTCTATTTTGTACCTACCAATTATGCTTCTTAATCCCTGCACTTTTTCCTTCACTCCTCCTCCCCACTTATAACTTTCCAAATGATCTCTATATCTATGATTCTGTTCTTCTAGCTGTTTGCTTGGTTTGTTTTTGCTTTGGGTTTTGGTTCTTAACTTTAGTAGTTGATAGTTCTGAGTTTATTGTCATCTTAATGTTCATAGTTTTGATCTTTTTTTCTTATTAAAAGTCCCTTTAATATTTCATATAATAAGAGCTTGGTGATGATGAACTCCTTTAGTTTTACCTTGTCTAGAAAGCACTTTATCTGACCTTCAATTGTAAATGATGGTTTTGCTGGATAGAGTAATCTTGGATGTAAGTCCTTGATTTTCATCACTTTGTATACTTCTTGCCAGTCCCTTCTTGCCTAGTTTATTTTGAGAAATCAGATGACAGTCTTACGGGAACTCCTTTGTAGGTAAATTTCCGCTTTTCTCTTGCTGTGTTTAAGATTCTCTCTTTATCTTTAACCTTTGGTATTTTAATTATGATGTGTCTTGATGTGGTCCTCTTTGGGTCTAACTTGTTTGGGACTCTGTGTTTCTGGGATTTGTATTTCCTTTGCCAAATTAGGAACATCTTCTTTCATTATTGTTTCAAAAAAGTTTTCAATTTCTTACTCTTCTTCTTCACCTTCTGACAGCCCCATGATTCGGAAGTTGGCACTTTTGGAGATGACCCAGAGTCTTCTTATACTCTTCTCATTTTTTTTTTTTAATTTTTGAACTCTTGTCTCTTCATTCTGTACTGGTTGATTGATTATTCCTTCTTTATGTTTCAAGTCATTGATTTGAACCTCAGCTTCTTTCCTTTCACTGTTGGTTCCCAGTGGAGTTTTCTTTATTTCATTTAGTGCAGCTTTCATTTCTTTCCTTATGCTTTTGCTGTACTCAATGAATTCTCTGAGCATCCTTATCATCAGTGTTTTGAACTCTGCATCTGATTGCTTGGCTATCACCTTCTCGTTTAGTTCTTTTTCTGGGATTTTGTTCTGTTCAGTCATTTGGGCCATGTTTCTTTTGCTCCTTGATTTGGCAGCCTCCCTGTGCTTGTTTCTGTATATTAGGTAAAGCTGCTTTGACCCCCTGTCTTAGCACCCCTGTTAAGTTGTATGGAGTTGAGCTTTAGGCACTAACCACAGCAGGGCAACCTGCTTCACTGTATGTGCGTGGCTCTGTATGTGGGAGAGCAGTCAGAGAGAGGGCAATGCTGCTGCCTGGCCCCTGGAAGCTTGCTAGGCACTCGCTCTGTTTCCAGTCACTTCACCTCTTTCTTGTATGTGATTAGCGCCCCTCTAGCTGCTGCCCCAATGGTGGTTCCCAGAGTGGGTGGGTTTGTATATGTCCTAGCACCCTGTGGGCCCTTTAAATGGAGTCTTCTAAGAGACTTGCAGTTGTTTTTTTTTTTTTTTTTTCCTGGTAACCCAATCCCCGCTGCTTTTTACAGAGATTATGAGGCTTTATTTCCCCTGTGCCAGAACCCTGAGCTGTGTGCTCTGGCCTGGGGCTGGGATTGCTCACTCCCAAGGTATACCTCCAGATTTTTATCCATCACATGTGAACGTGGTACTGCCCATTCCACCATCTGCTGCCACACCACACCTTTTCCACCCCAACTCCCCATCTCCACCCCTTCTACCGGTCTGGATGGATATGGCTTCTTAAAATACTTGGTTATCCGACTTCCATACAGTTAGACTTCCTGGAAGTTCTGGGTATATTTTTGTTTTGAAATTAGTTGTGATCCTTCTTACGGTTGTGTAAGGAGGTGAAGTATGTCTACCTATGCTTCCATCTTGAATAGAAGTCAAAAAATTCTTGATCACAAAATGTTGGTTGTTTTACCATTGGTACTTCTTTGACATGTTAGAAAACATACAGAAAAAGATATATTTGATGTCTAAGATAAATCACAGTCACCCACAATTAATAATTACAAATCTTTCCTGATGTTGCTCAAAAACTTATTTTAGTGATCAAACACTTGAAAAGTTAAACAAGATTGCATGACTGTTTTTTAACAGACATAGTTTAAGATAAAGATATGCTAACTAAGTATAAAGTTATTAACTAGGTAACTGAAAGAGAGCTAGAAGGAGAAGGGAGGGGAAAGAGAAAGAATCTCTAAAATGTAGCTTTTGTAGCAGCAGCAAAAGGCAACTCACACCTCAAGGGCAGTGGAAAACAAAAGGGAAAAAATGGGAATTATCAACATTTAGAAACTGAAATGAATGTCCCTGTAGAACTGAAATGCATACAGCTGAGAAGAGCCAAGTTAATGCTATAGTTTCTGGGTGCACATTTATTTTGGGTGGGTGATTCCACTATAAACACGAAGGATCTGTTTTCACCAAAGTGAAAAAGGTGGTGTTCTAGTGACACTCAAAGGAACTGGAAGCAGAAAGGATGCAGACAGGATCATCACTGGAAGTACATATGAAATAGCAGTCCCATCTTCCTCTTCCATGCTTCCAGTTTCCCTCTTTTGCTCACGATTGGTATAGTTTCACAAGGAACCCACTACCAAAGCAGAAATGCGGTTTACAAAGTTGTATCCCATGAGTCACAAGAAAGAATATGGGGGGTGTTAAAACTGAAATATAATAGATTTATACATAGTCATTCCACCCATGTGGCTGATCAACATACATATGCACATTTCAACACACATATATATTTTTATCCTCACCCGAGGACATTTTTTCATTGCTTATAGAAAGGGAAGAAGGGGGAGAGAGCAAGAAATATCTAGGTATGAGAGAAACATCAGTTGGTTGTCTTATTGTACACACCCTGACTGGAGATGGAACCTGGATCTTGGGTTTGTGCCCTGACCAAGAATCAATCCGCAACTTTTTATTTATTTATTTATTTATTTATTTATTAAGTTTTTTAATAAACATATTCTTTTTTTTAAAGATTTTTATTTATTTATTTTTAGACAGAAGGGAAGGGAGGGAGAAAGAGAGGGAGAGATGCCCTGGCTGGTGTAGCTCAGTGGATTGAGCGTGGGCTGGGAACCAGATGATCCTGGTTCGATTCCCGGTCAGGGCACATGCCTGCAACAGGCCACCTCCCCAGTGAGGGCCATGTGAAAGTCAACTATACATTGCTGTTCCTCCCTCTCTTTCTCCCTCCCTTCTCCTCTCTCTAAAAAAAATAAAATCTTTAAAAGGCACTGGGAGAGAAACATCAATGTCAATGTGTGGTTGCTTCTCACGTGGCCCCCACTGGGGACCTGGCCGGCAATCCAGGCATTTGACTGGGATTCGACCCTTTGGTTCGCAGCCTGCACTCAATCCACTGAGCTACACCAATCAGGGCTCAATCTGCAACCTTTTAGTCCATGGGATGATGTTCCAAAAAATTAAGTCACACCAGCCAAGGCGCATTTCAACACATATTTAAATGTTTCGAAATAATCTCAAATTTAGAGAAAAGTTGCTAATAAAATTCAAGGTTTCTTCTCCAATTAGGTGAGAGTGTGTTGCTAACATAATTCTCTATCATCTCTGAATAGTTCATGGGCCTGTATTTACTACTGACAAAGATAGTTTCTAACAATTGATGTAACCATCTGAGTCAGGATATTGATGGTGACACACCATACCATGTTGCGGCCTTAAGGTGTGTGCTTGATTTCCTTCAACCTGGAAAAGTCCCACTAATGCTCAGGACCTGGATTATTTTTAAAATTATAGAACAATTATCTTCTTTTATTTTTTTTTATTTATTTATATTTTTTGTAGAATGCTTCTCAATTTAGGAAACTGATTTGGATTTTTTCCTCAGGTTTTCTCATGATTAAATTCTGACTATGCATCTGTATCAGTGTTATAGATTAAATGCTTGAGTCCCCCTCAAATTCCTGTTGAAATTCTTGCCCCCAATGTGATGGTTTCTGAAGATAGACCTTGGGAGGTAATTAAAGCTGGGTAAGGTCAGGAAGATGAGATCCTTCATGATGAGGTTAATGTCTTATAAAAAATGGAAGATAAGGGAGATATCTTCATGTCTCTTTCTTGCTCTTTCTCTGTCTCTTGCATTTTCTCTGCCTCTCTCCCTGTGAACAACAGGGAAGCCACAGGAACACACATTCAGAAAGAGGGCCTTGGTCAAGAACCTGTCCATCCTGGCTCACTGAGCTTGGGCTTCCAGCCTCTAGAACTATGAGAAATAAATGTCTGTTGAAGCCACTCAGCCTATGGCATTCTGTTAGCAACCTGAACTAAGACAGTAAGGACCAATGTGCCGTCATGATCCCATCACATCCTATCACGTGGTGTAGAATTCCAGTGTGTCTCATTATTGATGTTTACCTCAATCTTTTAAAGTCGTGCCTGTCTCCTCTACCATGCAAACTTAACTTTTTAATTTATAATTAGTAAATACTTGTGAGAAGACATTTTAAAATTGTGTACCTTTCCAATTCTTCATCAAACCTTTATTTTTTCTATTTATGTTTTGATATGTGTAAACTCATTGGATTCTATTTATATTCAATGAGCTATAACCGATTGTAACCTCTGTTTAATTTTATACAAGTAGCATAATAATCGAAGAAATAATGGACAATTATACTGATGGTAAATAAATATATTAAAGTGAACGTATAAAGAAATTAATCACCATTTGTTAGCGCTTATCTTTTCATAATAAATTAAAATTTTATGGGCATACCATAGAAAGTACAATGCTTGACACAGATAAAAGTTATGATGATATCCTTAGGGATTTTTTCTGTACATTTTGAAATGGCATTGTCTTCAGTTTCAGATTTTAAAATAATAATGGTAAATAAGATGCTGACAAGGAACAAAAATAAGTGAATAATACATAAATAAAACAGAAAATTGTAAGTATGTACTGTACAGAAAACATGAGTACTAATGTTTTCAATGAGGAAGGTATTGGAGAATGAGTCAGTTAAGTAGGCAGTCACATAGTGTTCTTGCTTTTCAATAATGTCAAGTAGTTGAATAAAACAGCAAAGAAATGAATGGCAAGGTTACTTTATGAAAGCTGATTAAAAAAATACTAGTGAAGTCTGAACCTTAACAAAACTATCATGATGATGGTAATGATTAACATAATAAAGCATTTAATATTCTATGGTATAAACGGCCCTATTCCTAATTCAGGGGTATTATGTTACTTCTAGTTCATACAAACAGTAATTTAAAAATAAGGAATTGCGTATAGGTGAAACAAGTGCCAAAGCCCATGTTTATAAGAACTTTTCTCTGTCCCAGAGTCACTGTATTCCATGGCTAAAGAAAGAGGTCTTCAAATCAGTTTTCCATTAAATAATTACATAAAGAACATGAATTAATCTAAATAAGTATTTTCTACAATGGGGGAAAATAAGCCCAATCCATGTATTAGCCTTCATCTCTACCAGTGTTTCTCAAAGTTTGTTCCAGAAATAATTTTTTGTTCCAAGAATAACTCACATTTCAATGATTTGAAGTGGTAATTAATATAGTTTATTCCTGATCCCTCATCCTGGGCTGAAACAGAATATTCTTGGGCCAGAAATTGTACTTTAAAACATTGGTCCCCATCATTCTGGACACCAGGGACCAGCTTTGCAGAAGACAATTTTTTCCTGGATCGGAAGGGGCGGGCTGGAGCGGAGGCAGAGCTCAGGCAGTAATGTCAGGGAAGCTTGATCAATTGCTCCCCTCACCTCCTGCCCGGCGGCCAGGCTCTTAAGGGGTGCCAGACTGATTGCGGTCTGCAGCGGGTGGTGGGGATCCCTGTTTTTAAGGACTCAACAACTGACTCTTACACACATTGTTTCCTAAGAATGGAAACAATATTATGGATAATATGTGTTCAGGTAAATAGGACAGCTATTTAGTGAACTTTAGAATAGACTTTGGTTTATTTAGATAAGGGTACTGTTGATAATCTGTTAGCACTTCAGTACTAGAATCACTCACTTTCTACCACAAAATGAAGTTTATGATACCATAATGTGAATAAGAGCAGTGAACTACTGAAAGTTTGGATTTCTATATTCTATTGTCCGAATTGCTACAGATAAATATAAACACATTGCATTTTGCTGTGTATAATGCACATATTTTTGCCCAAATTTTTGAGTGAAAAATATGGGTATAATAGTTACATGCTGTGGGTATAATAATGGATATACTCTCAGGTATAAATAATGTGCACAAAAATGTGGGTGCACATTATACACAGCAAATATGGTAACTTTCTGATAAAAGAAAATATACCTGTAAAATTAAAATTAGACAAGTAAAAATTGAATGTAAGACATTTGTAAAATGTCAAATATTAAAGATATTAGCTTGTAAAAGTACAATTTTTGGAGGATGCAGCTGCAATAATTGATTACAGAGTTCATAAAGGATAGCTCACTTTTTAAGCCACTAAATCTCCACGGGCTTTGATCTCTTCAGTTTTAAAATCAGGCCAGGGTTGTTGTAGAGAGTATCTATAATTCCCACCAGTATTTATTAGTGATTCTTTCATTGAACCAACCCTTAGATTTTCCTCCTCCCACTCCCTCCAAATCCCTGTAAGTTAACTGGATATTTCTCTGCTCTGAGTAACTAGCTTAGTAACTTCACATATTGGGAATCATATTTGGTTGGTATCATTAGAATTTCTCTTCCCTGTGTTCATAGCAAAGTTTGCTGAAAATATCCAATGATTCTGACCCTTTTGATGAATGCAGAACACTGAAATATCTGTGTTTTTACTGTGCCTGTGATAACATAAAATGAAACGATGTCCATTATTAGGTGTGGAAAAATACACTATTTTAAGGCAGAAAGTTAGTGATGCATTCTTCAATTCTTCACACTGGAGTGCTATGTACCTCTATAGTCTGTTTAAGGGCATTAGGTTTCTGAAAAAATGCTTTGTGTTAAAGAAGAGACCCGGAACTTAACCATTTTTAAAGAAAACAAAAGGCTTTGTTTTCTAAAAAAATCTTTGTTTTTCTACTTGAAGCTATCTTCATCTTTCTTCAGAGGCCAAATGGGTACTTTCAGAATTTTATTGAAGTTATTTTCCAAAATTGTTACACAGATAGAATCCCCATTGACAAGAATGAGCATTTGGCAAAACAAGCATCAAAGGTCATGCCTGTGCATCAGAGGAAAGCCAGGGGCTGTGGCAGGACCAAAGGCAGTTTGGGGATGAAAATTAACTTGCAATCAATTCAACTGCAAGCAGCTGCAGTATTTATTCTTTTTGTTAAATGGTGTATTCTGCCTGTGCTTTAAATATTTTCCACTTTGTTCATATCATATCAGTTTTCCAAAGAGCCTTATTAGTTGTTCCCATTCACAACTACTTGTAATGATGCATTTTATAAATATTCTATAAGCTTTAGTAAAATTATAAAATATTTTTTAAGACTAGAACTGGAAATTAGTTGTCAATTTGAAAAGTACATGGTAAAAATCTAATCTATAATGTTGGGTGAAATTTAACTGGTGTGCGTAATTATAGAAACTACATAAAGTCTAATTATAAATATTTTTATTGCCATTCTTCCTTTCGCTTAAGACTATCAGTCTCAGTACTTGTACCAAAGGCTGTTTTAAAAGTCTGTTTTTGTATGCTATACAACATGCAAATGCACATGTGATATATTGCTGTCATCTGCACTAAAACTCATTAATGTTGTTTGTCAATATGTAGCTGAAAGTCCTTTTAGACAGAAAAATTGGAAATATCATTTTAAATAAATGGATTTGAATCATACTGTTACTCTGCCCTTCTAACTTATTGTATGGAAAAATCCTATCTGAGATGATGGGTACCAGCGTGATCTTCTAGGTTAGTTCATAGTCTAGCAAATGAGCATTATGAATTGATAAAAAGGTGCCAAGATATCTGAATTCATTGGCAGTTTCCTATCTCTTGTTATCTGTGGAGATTCGTTAACCTATAAAATAGATTTGAGCAAACAAATTCTACAACTTGGATCAAATAATAGTGCAGAAAATTCCATAGGTCATCTTAGGTTTTGTTTGATATCATTGAATGCTGGCCTGACTTTTTTTTTTTTCATACTAAGTTATTTGACTAGTCTCAACAATTTTAAAAATTTTATTGATTAATAAAAATAGAAACAAGCAAATATTTTTCTTAACGTCAAGTATATATGTAGCTACTATTACAGCTAATTGTTACTTAAAGAATAAGAAGTGTTTTAAAAGCCTTAGATAAATGTCAAGAAAATTGATTTCTGAGAAGATCTGAAGAATGGTCAGTAATTGAGCACAGACCATCAGTAATTCAGAAAAGTAATGAGTAATATTTTAAAAACCACTTTTAAAGACCTCTTACATATATCATTATTATAATAATTAAAATCAAAATATTAAAATTTTAAGAGTTTCCCTAAAGGCGTTAGAGCATTTTAAATGAATTATTAAGTACACAAAAATATATCATCCTTGCCAAAAAATAATGTACAAAACTACAAGTATCTTTTATCCTGCTATTCTGAATCTCATTTCCTCCAGTCCAAAAGTGACCTATTAAGTGCTTTGGTAGAGATTCAACGGGACCCTTTATTCTGCATTTATAGAATATATATGTATTTATGTGACATATCTCTTGATACTAGATATCAATATATTTTAAAATATAATTGCACAACTTGTTATTTTTACTTGTTAGTATATGTAAACAATGTTTAACAAATGTTATGCATAATTGTAATAAAAATGTAGTTTTATTTTTCTCTCTCTTTCTCTCTTTTTCTGTTTTCTTAAAATTTATTCTGTGGGAGTAAATGACCTCTGCAGCTTGGTAAAGTTTTAGTCAGGCTCAAGGATGTATTGGCCAGTCTCTGGTAATAAAATACCCTTTTGTTTACTGTTAGTCATGAAATTATCTCAATTTTGAAGATAACATACCCAGGCCTTTGTGGTAGTCAACGTTTTGAAATTGTTTAACTTTAAATCTTGTTTTAACGGTTTGGGATTGGCTCAGGCTGAAGCCACAGGGGAAAAAAAAAAAGAGCAGGATGCTTCTATTTTATCAATATAAATTTAAGATGTCCAACTTCATCTCTCCCCCCCCTGGCCAGCGGCAAATTTAGCCAGAGCCATTTGTTGAGTAGGAAATGGGAGGATAAAAGGTGCTTAGATAGTGCTTACTTGTTTGAACTCCTTGAAACTGACAGACAATTAAATGTGACTTTTGCCCCATGGACTACTTTCCTAGGCTCCTTTAAGGCTCCCATCTGGACAGCTCTCTTTCAATTCTCTTGACTAAGGTTAAGCATCTTCCCTCAGAGTTATCTGTTTTTGTCTTCCTTTACTCCTGGGCATTTAGTTGTTTACTCCATCTGTGTGCTGAGGTGTCCCCTCAGGCAGCCCTCTTCCACAAGATCTAAGATGATCCCACATCTGTACTCTCTCTCATATCCCAAAAGTCCTCTAAAGGAAGAACCTGTGATCCCCTTATACCTACAAATGCTGGGCTTGGGAGTATAGTAGGAAAAACCCTCTAGTCTTCATAGTTTTAAAGCACTTCCAGTCTTAAAGCACTATCTTTCAAAGTGCAGGAAAACACTTCTAAAGTTCACCCAATTATTCTTTTTAAAGCAATCTTCAATGA